>PVJX010048340.1:0-11488 GCA_004027295.1 Dolichotis patagonum
CTTATTGAACTAATAAAAATAACTATTATCTATGAAAATAAGAATACTCAATAAGAGTTTCTGAGTTCTGAAAGAATCTAGAAGAGAGAGAAAAAGATAAATATTTCATTTTTGTTTATAAAGGTGTAATTTACCAAGTTTTTGTGAGTTGTATATAACTTAGGAGAAAAGAGAAAGTAGTTTCTTTTGGCCAGAAATAGAACATTAAAATCCAGCAATGTTCCAAACCAAAATTCATGAAAATTAAAATCATTCTTCAACAGTTCATTCAGTCCCTTGCAATTCATTTTTGTTCTGCTTGATCTGAGTTAGCAGTTTTATGAGCCTATCATCTCCTCCCCCAGAGGTCTGGCAATCTGTATGCCATGGTATGATCTCAGAATTATTAAGAAATGCTGTTGGAAGCATACCCTAGAATATCTATCATAGTTTTTCCCTCCCATGGGCTCCAGACTTCTTTTTTGTTGAAGAGAGAGCATTCTGGCTAGGAGGAAAGCATCAGAGTAAGACAATAATCTGAAAGGCAAAAGAACTAAAATGGCAATAAAGGTCTGGTGAGAGTTTATTATGCCAAAGGTGACAAGGAAATTTTGTCATTTCAGTAGCATACACCATTTAAATAACAAATCAACTGATAACATCAGCCATTGTTGTCTGCTGTTAGGCAATGGAGCATGAGGATTTATCATGACAGGAAGGGCACTGACAAATTCCTGAAGTACTTATAGTAGTTCCTGAAGTACTTATAAGAGTATCATTTTCCTATATAAAAATAACCTAAGAAGTCTAGCATCTCATCTTAATTGACAGTGTATTCCATATAATTCATATAACATATATTGTATGTGTATAGATACATATATATATCCCAGCTACTGCAGAGGTTAAAGCAGAAGAATAGCAAGTTTGAGGCAAGAATAAAAATGGCTGGGAAATACACCTCAGTGGCAGAGTGCTTGTTTAGCATACGTGAGTTTCTGGGTTCCATCTCAGTGCTGCAAAAAAAACAAAACAAAAACTTAGTTCTTTTAACATTAAGAGGATGTTGTTATCTTGCATAATCCAGGATATGATAAAGGCAACACAAAACAGAGGAATTTATTTTGAGAAGACACAATGTTTGTTTCTGTCTTAGTTAACTCAGGCTCAGGCTGTTATAATAGTACACAGGCTGGATGGCTTTAAACAACAAACATTATTTTCCTTACAGTTCTGGAGTCTGGGAAGTCCAAGATCAAGGGAGATCAAGTGTTTACCAAGGGCCTGTTTTCTGGTTCACAGCTGAAGCTTCCAACTGTGTCCTCACATATTAGAGGAGTCAAGGCAGTATCTGGATTCCCTTTTCAAAGGGTGCTAATCCAGTTCAGGAGGCCCTGTGCTCAGGACTCCCTAAAGTCTTCAGAGTTCGACATATGTATATTAGAGGACACAAACATTGAGACAGTAGCAGTTTCCTAGAGATCTCAAAAGGTAGAGAAGACTCCTTTACAGTCTAAACAGAGCTAAAATAATCTAAGCAATTTTGTACTTTAAGAGAGGAAAAACTGAACTCTTAATTTTCATCAGTACCTTATTAATGGTAAAGCCCATTTTAAAGCCTTGTATTGAATACATTCATCCTTAGCAAACATGACTAATTCATAAAGTTCACATTCTCTTTTTGTCTCTGTTTGTCTTTGTCCCTTTTGCCAGATACAGACCCTTTGTAATTTTCTATTTCTATTCAGATTTTTTTCCTTCACTCTCCTTTTTCTTTTACTGTAAACTAATAAATAAATTACTGTAGGACTAATTGTTCTTTTTGTCCTTAACAAAACTATGTCTTAGATTTCTTGCATATGTTGCATAGAGTTTTTCTTATTCTTATTGCTAATAGTCTGACTTAAACATGTTGATTAAAATTGTCAACTTTTGTTAACCTTTACTTTCCAGAGGAAATTCAAAAATAGACAATTGTGGATTGTCTATTATATACATTTGCTAGTATTTTGTAGCATGTAAGCAAATTTTGTAAGTATGCCATCTTCCAGAGATGTACAGAATATGCTTCTTTAAAATATAATTTCTCAGTGTGGCAAATTAAGTGGATTTATTAACAAACCTAATTATTCTTTAATCTCTCTGTAAAAAAGAAGCCAAAGGTAGATAAACTTGGGTTTAGTAGCTAATATTTTATCTTGCATCTTACTTTAAAGATAATAAATCTTATTTAATCATCTTTTATCTTATTTAGAAGTGATCTAGATACTCATTGAATATCTATCACTTAATTTAACTTAATATACACTAATGTTTCAAGGTCCCAGATAGATTTTGGAAACCACATCTAAGCAGACGTATTATAAAACACAGATACTACTGAAGTAAAATTTTTCAGAATGATCCAACTTGATTAAAATCAAATTTGTATAGTCAAACATCTAGATACAAAGTTTATTTGCCTAGTAAATAGAGGTATAACAAAATGTAATTCTCTTATCATACTCAGTACTGATATTCTGAAAAATTTTTAAATTAAGTAAACAATACTAAACTGGTCTTAGTTTGTCACATCACATGAATTTAAAAAGCATTTGAGTTAGTTCTTATGTTTCTGAGAATTATAGGAATATTTAATTTATATAAGAGCCTATTTTTTGAAATCCACTTAGAATATGAGTCTTTTAAGGTATTTTATACAATAATTTGGCAAAACTGTCTAAAGGTAAGATGATATCACTTATATATACATAATATAGATATACAGGCACACAAAAATATGAGTTATATTAAAATACAAATGTTTAAATTTTAAAATATTTATTGTAATAAAAGATACATTGCCATTAATCCTCCTAAAAATACTCTCTCTTAACTTTATACTTACCTATCTCTTTGTTCTGTCACTTTTTGAAGCAGGTCTGGAAGTCCTCTTTCATGTGTCTTTAATTGCGCTGTCATGGATGTCTCAATGCCCTGAATTAATTCAAAACATTTTCCCCTCATGGTCATTTTAACTTTGGGGAAGAGCCAGAAGTCACCTGGTGACAGATCCAGTAACTAAAGTGTGTGAAGACACAATAATTTTTTCATGAGCCTGCCTTTTTATTGAATGGCACTGGGGAGCAGGATTCAATCTACAGAACTGTTTAAAAAAAACACATTTCATAAAGATGCTCAGGACTTCCAGAACTGCTTCAGAAAATGGCAAGAATGATGCGCAAGTGTGTTCAAAGCAAGAGAGAATATCTTTAGGGGGAATTAATGGCAATAATGGTAATAAATTTTTAAAATTTAAACATTCATATTTTTATCCTAACTCATTTATGTATCTATGTCTATATATGATTTATACAGGTCATATCTTCTTACCTATAGATAGTATTGTCAAATTATTGTATAAAATCACCATATAATTTGGTTACCCCATGTAGAGACCTTATAACTTTCAAAGTAATACTCACTGTAGTTTACATAAGATTTGGTTTTCATCTTCATCCCACTTTTATTTGATTTGCTTTTCTGGGAGATGGAACAAGTTGTTATCTGTTTAGTACTAGGGATATTTTTTAATCAATATGGGGAAAAATACAAACTGTTTTGACTGTTCATTCATGCACTCATTCATTCCATCTGTCTGTCTGTCTATCCATCTACCTTAGGGAGGCTGTGGCTGAGCCTCTGGTGGTCATTTTAGTCAGCTATGAAGCTGCTTTTCAAAGGCTGGGTTGAGATAAGGGAAAAGGCACTGGGTTTTTAAAGTTTATTTTAGGTGCTGATTGATGTTCATAAGGAGAAATAAAATTTCTCAAATTGTGTTGTAAAGAAACATAGAACACATAAAGTAAGGGTGAGTAAGCCTCAATTCTAGGGTTGAAAATCAGAGTTATTTCTCCCGATGTTTGCATTTTAAAGAGAGACTCTCAGTTCTTGAGAAGATTTTTGAAGTAACGTCTCTGAAAGAGTCTTCAGGGGCATAATTTTCTATTGCTGGGTTTCATCCGGAGCAAACTGTAAATTCTTATGGTTGAGGGCTAGTCGACCAGGGATTCAGAGGCGTTGACTGAGGAGGCAAAGACCTAGGGCAATTACTGTTTGAGTGTTTTTTCTTCAGGGCAAGGCAGCCCTTTTTCCAGTGTTCTGATTTTTCTAGCGTCTGCCAGCATCTTGAGATGACCAAGGGAGCTTTGGGATTGATAAGAAGGATGGGAGGGCTCAAGGTTACTCCTAGAGAGAGCTACATTCTGTTTTTATGAGACAGTAAGTCAAGGACAGTTATTTTTAATTCTTCAGGGATCTGAGGGACAGCCTCAACAATAACATCAAGGGGCCGGTCTGCCCTTGTACTTGTATGGTTTACTTCTTTGTGTCAGAGAAATGATTTTCAAGTGCTGTGGAAACGAAAAGATTCCTATGTTCCGGGGCTTCTTGATTTACTGAAGCATGCTTCTGGGACATTTTTATAAGCGATTCCACAAAGCCTTCAGGATATGTGGCTGCTGTTCTCTGAGTGTGAGGTTTTACTTTTGCCCTTAACCTTAAAGGGAAGGCTTCTGTATAAGTTCTTTTAGAGCTTGATTTGTAGGAAGATATAGAAGAGGCATTTATGGTGGGTGCAGACTAATTTTTGTTTTAAATATGATTTCTGTTCTTTATTTTTGTTAAGGAAATCTTTTAGACTAGTGTGTGTATGTGTGTGTGTGTGTGTGTGTGTGTGTGTGTTGTGCTCTGGGGCCTTTTTCACACTAGACAAGTACTTTTCTACTAAGCTACATCCTCTCCCCCTCAAGTTGGATATTTCATTAATCACTTGGGCGGTTCAAAGTCGCCAGCTCCTTCTTCCATGGATTCCACGGTGACATCAGAATTGATGATAAGCCTGAGCTATTTTACCTTCCAAATGCTGTGTTATAGACACAGTTGCCAAATGTGAAATACCAAATTTCCTCCTGAAGGAAGTGGGAACCCTATAATTTTACATCTTGTGGGTCACTTTTTTACCAGGTAGCTAACAGAATACAGTTGCTATAGAGTGGAGTAGCCTCATACAAGTGTTTAAGTCATCCCATTTTAACGCTTCTCTTACAAATGCTCTTTTTGCCAGTGCCATATAGGTTCTCAGGTTAACAAGGACCCCTGCTAGTTGTTTAGTGCCACTAACAGCCACCCAATATTGATATTGCCCCAGTCTGGTATGTATTATCACAGAGTTCCAAGTTAGAGTTTATGACATCATTTCTTAAAAAGCTGCTTCTGCAGAGATACCTGACTTAAACAATATGGCCCCCAAATATTCAGTGTTCCTCAGTAGCCAAATTATAACTGGAATTTTTCTCATCCTTATATGTGCTGCTCATTATCTTTATCCAGCCTCACTTGCTTATGGTTTACTCCATGAATTTCAGATCATTCATCTCTCAGGTCCATTGCTGACACCTCAGCCAACCATGGAAAGGACATGGTTTATGTACACTTTTTCATAATAGAGCATTGGGCACAGATGCCTCTGGTATTGTTAACCATTCTTTCTCTTGCATTATACTACAGCTAGTGGGACCATTCATGTAGATTTCTGCCATCATTTTCTCCTTTCCAGAGAGGTTGACAGTTTGTAAAAGGTGTAGTTCTAGGTGGCATGACACTGAATTTAGTGCACGTCCTGCACTGATTAAACTTGTGTCACTCTTATCCTTGCCTTGGTAGCTGTTACAGGTCTCCTAGGGAATGCTGTGCTGATGGTATACTTCCAGGCTAGTATTTGTTGCCTGCCTTGCAGGAGATTATGTTGTTGCATTAGCAGCAGGGTGGAGGCCAGGTACCTTTCATCTTGATGTTGATCAGATCCGCCCCAGTGCTGGTTAGGTGTGGAACCAGGAGCTCCCCAAGCAGGAGCTGCAGTACTGTGGGTATGCTAATTCTTAATGATGGTAGTGTGACTCTTGAACAGATCCAATGAGGACAGGCACTTAAGGAGCTGAGAGAATGTGCTGTGCCCCAACTGCCACAGCTGATTCCCTTGCGGTAGTACCAGGTCTGGGTTGGGGGTTAGTAGAGGCAAATCTATGCAGAACCCACAAGTTACAGGAGCAGCAGCCGTACACACCGTACTGTGGACCCCACACTGGCTACTGGTCCAGATCCTAGATCCTGTGCTGTCTCTCAATTCCTGGTCTGACCTGTGGTTAGCACCAGTCACCTGTATGCTCCCTTGTCCTGAACCTGCCACTAAAAATCCTTGTAAACATAACAGTTTTTTCTTTTTTCAAATAAAAGGATCCATAATCTGGCCATTCACCAAATTTAGGATCTCAAATGTTATGCCCATTCCAAAATATGATTCAAAACTCAGAAGCCTTTATGTGGCTTAACTATAAGCCACATTTATATAGCCAAAGATACCTCAGTAATGAAACATTCCAGGAGCTCAGTGTTACCCGTTTTGACTCTTCTGAAGTCTGTGCAACAGTAAAAATCCCAGAAACAAAATTCTTTATTGAACATGGTCAATGACCTGGGATTTTGATCAGTATGACACCAAATTGATAGCCGAGCTTAAAATAGAATTATTTTAGGAATAATATAGAATTCTAGATATAATAGTTATACAGTTAAAACTGGGTTCATTGGGATGGAAGGTGTAGTTTAGTGTTAGAGCATGTGCTTAGTATGTGTGTTGGGTTCTGGGTTCAATCCCCAGTGCCTCCCAAAAAAGTAGAATTCATTTAAAATGAGGCAGTTTTCCACAAATATTGTGTTACATGGTAAAGACCTGAGACCAGTTATCCCTTTGTGACTTTTATGCTTAGGAGAGGAATATAGTATCTTTAACATCTGGATTAAAATAATTTAAATTTGTAAACTCATTATTTATGATTTTTCTTATTGTAAAAATTAAGGTAGTATCTTGATTAATAAAATATGCATCTTTTAAATTCATGGGTCCAGCCTATGTTTTCTGTAAAGAAAAATTTGTAATATACAGTGCATAGTAGCATAAGACTGTGTTCCTCTGAAGCAGAAGTTTAACTGTACCTATTATAATGGGTTTATTAAGCTTTAGAAATGACGGTGGTCCAAAAGTATGCTTATCTTGTTAAGAAAAAAAAAGGCCTGCAATAGAATCTTTGATTAGTATTTGACTCTATTTGTTACCAGGGATACAGCTCAGTAGCACAAGTGCCTGCCTGGCAAGCCCAAGGTCCTGAGTTTGATTTCTGATACCAAAAAACAAAAACAAACAAACGAAAGACATGGAGTTCTTTTTAATTGTTTTCCTTTTTGTTATTAATGGATCCTAATGGTGGTTTGTAGATTTTTGTAAATCTGTGTAGATTGTTGGACTGAGATTCATATGTAATGGGCTGTGCCCTTTCTCTGTACTCATTTTTTTTTTTTTACAAAATCCTTGAATATAATTGAAACATATATTTTGTTATTTTCCCTTGTTGTAAAAACCTCACTAGGTTGGTGGATACTGGGATAAGTCCTGTAGCACAGTGACTCAGCTGAAGGAAGGTCTCAACAGAATTCTCTGCCTAATCCCCTACAATGTGATCAACCAGTCAGTGTGGGAGTGTATTATGCCAGAATGGCTGGAAGCCATCAGAACAGAAGTCCCAGATAACCAGTTAAAAGAATTCAGGGAAGTATTAAGGTGGGTAAGTAGTTTAATGAAGTCATTGTAATTATAATGCTTTATATAATATCCTTTACTTTTTAACTACCCTTTGGTGAAATTTAAAGCCCCCAAGTGGAATAGCTGCTATAAATTGAGCTAAGATAACTTAGAATTGTTGAGAAAAGATTTTGCTTTCTGTGGAAAAATAAATATACACCATGTTTTCCAAGAAATTTAGGATATGTTGGGAAAACGCAAAGGGAAATGCATTTAGATGCTGCAGAGCAACTCTGATTCTTTAGAAATGTAATTTCTTCTGTTAAACCTAATATGAATGTGAACATTAATGTTATTGCAACCATATGGATTATTTATATCTATTCTAATGACATTGACTGTTCTCTTACAGAAAAAATGAGACGTGTTAATAGCAGTTCAGACAAACTAAAGGTTTGGGCTTTCCAAATAGCATAGAGCTAGAAACACTTTGGTGGGATTAGTAGGCCCTAATAATATGCCCATTGGTTATTTGTTTTTGTTGATCTGCTTTCCAGCAAAATGTTTGATATTGAACTTTGTCCTCTACCTTTTTCAATGGAAGAGATGTTTGGCTTTATTAGTTGTCGGTTTACCGGATACCCCTCTTCTGTACAAGAGCAAGCTTTACTGTGGCTTCATGTAAGTGCATGATATGATCGTTGGGGGCAATAATTCTTAGCTAATAAACTTTAGATACATAGGTAGAGTTGGGAAAAGTTTTTCCAGGTTCCATAAATGCATATGTTTGCTGAGGATTTTTATAAACTTTTATTTCATACTCATAGATAAATAATTAAATTTCAAATATATGTATGTATATATCTGGAGGTGGTTAATAAATTTATGCAATAGTATTATTGAATTCATAAATCTACTGGTTCTTATAAATTCCTAGCTGTCTAGGATTCTGAGGAATCTTTGATATTAAATGGATCTTTTACTTGGAAACGCTAAGAAGTACTGATTTAAGGAATGGTTCGTGCTGTTCCCTCAACCTTGAATGACTTTCCCTTTTGTCTCCATTTCATGAACTCTTAGTTTATCTTTTTAACCCCTTCTTTCTCATTTTTTAAACTTTACCTTCTTTCCTTTTCTCCTCACCCCTCCCTTGTTCACCTCCTCATTTGATTTTCTTCCTGTTTCACAATGCCTATTATACATTTTCATCATTATTTACACTCTTGATTTCTTACACCAGAGGAACAATGTGTTTAATTTATTTCACTTAAGAGTGTGGTGTCAAGGTGCAACCATTACCTAGAAATGTCTCAAGCTTATCCTTTTTTATGGCAGAGTAGTACTCCATTGTAGGGAAGAAACACATCTTTATCCATTCACCAGCTGATGGGCATTTGGACTGTTTCCAAGGTTTGGCTATTACGAACCGTGCCACTATAAACATGGGCATGCATATGATGCTTTTAATTCTTTTGGGAAGATACCAAGAAGAGAAATAGCTAGGCCAAATGGAACTTCTAGTCCTAGTTTTTGAGAAATCTCCACACTCATCTCCACAGTGGTTGCATCATTCTGTACTCCCACTAACAGTGGAGAAGGGTTCCTTTTTCTCCACAGCCCTGCCAGCATGTGTTATTGGTTGATTTCTTGATAATAGCCATTTTTCCCCCCTGGGGTGAGATGAAATCATAGCATTGTTTTAACTTGTATTTCATGAATGGCTAGTAATGTTGAACATTCTTTATATATTTATTTGCTGTTTGTATTTTTTTCAACTGATAAGTGTGTGTTCATCTCAGATGCCCACTTTTGGACTGGGTCTTTAAATTTGGAGAGCCTGGTTTTTTTTAGAATTCTTTATATATTCTAGATGGTATTCCTTTGTCTGAGGAAAAGCTGGCAAAACTTTTTTCACACTGTGGGTTGTCTCTTCACTCTGTTGATGATTCTCTTACTATGCAAATGCTTTTTAATAAGATGAGATCCCAGTTGCTGATTCTTTGTGGTAGTTCCTTTGTGACTGGGGCTTTGTTCATAAAGTCTTTGCCTACACCAGTGTCTTCTAGAGTTCTACCTAGTCTATCTTCAGCAGAGTTATTGTTTCTGTTTTAATAGTTAGATCTTTGATCCATTTAGATTTTATTTTAGTGCATGGTGAGAGATATGGGTGTAATTTTAATCTTTGGCATATGGAAAGCCAGTTTTTCCAAAAGTATTAATGATGCTATCTTTCTTCCAGTGAATGTATTTGACACCTTTGTGAAACATAAGGTGACTAAGTATATATGGAGTTGACTGTGCATCTTCTAATCTGTTCCATTGATCCTTTGGTCTGTTTTTCTTTTCTAGTACCATGCTGTTTTTATCACAGTAGCTCTGTACTATAATTTCAAGTTTGGGATTGTGATGTTCCCTGTCTTACTTTTGTTGCCCAGAATTGGCTTTACTATTCTAGGTGATGAATTTTAGGATTATTTTCTCTAGTTCTCTGATATATGGAGGTTTGATGAGGATTGCATTGAATCTGTATGTTAGTATTGAGAGCACGGCCATTTTCACTATATTGGTTCTTCCTACCTGAGAAATGGATATATTTCCATTTTCTGATATCCTCTTCAATCTCCTTTATCAGAGTACCATAGTTTTCAACGTAGAAGTCTTCTACTTCTTTTGTTAGATTGATTCTTATGTGTTTCATTTTTTTGGATGCTATCATGAAAGTTGTTGTTACCCTAATTTTTTTCTCAGTGACTTTGTTATTCATGTACAGGAAAGCTATTGATTTTTGAGCTGTTGATTTTATCCAGCTATGCTACTGAATTTGATTATTAAATCTAGAAGTCCTTTGGTGGAGTTTTTGGGGTCCTCTATGTAGACTATCATGTCATCTGTGAATAATGATAGTTTAACTTTTTCCTTTCCTACCATTATTCCTTTTATTTCTTTTTCTTGTCTGGTTGGTCTGGCTAAAGTTTCTAGAACTATATTGAATAAAAGTGATTACAGTGGACATCATTGTCTTGTTCTTGATTTTAGAGTAAAAGCTTTCAGGTTTTGTCCATCTGAGGTGATGTTGGCTGTTGGTTTGTCATACATGAGTTTTATCAGATTGAGATAAAGACTATCCATTCCAATTTTCTGTAGGGCTTTTATCATGAATTGATATTGGACTTTGTCAAAAGCTTTTTCTGCATCTGTTGAGATGATCATATTGTTTTTGTGTATGGCTATGTTAATATGGTGTTTTAGTTATTTTTCTTTAATTGCTGAGACAAAATACCCAACACCAAAAATTAAAGGAGGAAAAGTTTATTTAGCTCACACTTTGTGAAGGTTTCAGTTTCATTATCAGCTGGCTCCAAGACAGGGTGGCACATGGCAGAGGGGCCATGGTTTGTGGTGGTAGAAGACAGCAAAAGCAGGAAGAACAAAAAGAGGGGAAGGCAAGCCTCTTTTTCTCCCTTATATTGAGCACAAGCTATGCATCTTAGGGTGAGTCCTTTACACCCACACCATCTCCAAGCCCTCCTCTTAGCGGGCTGATGATGTTTATGAAGTGAGGACCCCGGCCCCCTACTGAGTCACCCAGCTTCTAAACTTTTCAAGCTGACACAGTGAATCAACCACTACAATATACTGGAGCGTAAACAAGCTACCCCAGGACATGTCCTCTATACTCCAGGATGTGGAACTATTGAGCTTCTCAGCAGAGCCTCTAAACTTTTAAAGTTGACACAGTATATCAGCCATAACAATCCACCCCTTGCCAGCTTGACAACCAGACACATTTCTTCAAACTGATCTCCAGATACAAAGACATGTTTATTATCGTTTCACAACTTGAACATTATAGCGCAGGTTTAACAATCCTTGAGAACCACTATTAGGGACATC
>PVJX010048341.1:0-11498 GCA_004027295.1 Dolichotis patagonum
TGAAACATATTCATGCTGCAATGTCTAGAGCTTTCAGTTTTAGTTTCTTTACACTGGAGTAAACTTTACTTAAAGATATTTGTGACAAAATCTGAGTACCAAATCTTTCTAGACTATGCAAATTTTTTCCCAGGCTTTCACAGCTGCCTTACCACATTTGACAGCATTTAAAAAAGAAAACTCATTCTAAGCTAATCTTTCAAAGCATTTGGTTGCTTTTTTATTTTAGCTGTATTTCATCAAAGCTTATAATATTTGATTAAATTAAATAGGTACAACTAACACAACCATATTTGGGGATAATCACAACGCACAATCAAAACTTCTTTTCAAGAATACATTTTAGCTGGTAGCAACAAAAGAACATAGTGCTATAAGGGAGAAACCTCTTAGCTATAACTATTCTGGATCACAAGGCTGAGACAAATGCTTTTCAGAAGGAACACAGCTTGAGTTAATCAAGCTAGTCTGTGAAGGGTCAATTTAGAACAACGGTAGTTTAGTACAAAGAGGCAGAATAAAACGTAAGGTGGGCAAATGTAACCTTGGTGAAAACTGAGGTTGGAAAGAAAAGATAAATGTAACCTATGAGCCAGGCTACAAAAATAGGGAGCTTAATGAGAAGTCAGTAAGAGCAGAGCACCAGAAAGCAGATGCAGGAGTAAGACTAACTGGTTTGCATGCTGTGTCTCTACTCAGTGATGCGACCTTGGGCCAATTACTTAACCCTTTTCTAGTGAGTTAATCTACAGTTTATAAGAAAAGCTACTAAGTCGTAGTCATCCACCTGTTAAGTTTACATGAGTTAATACTGTAAAATGCTTAAAACAGTGCCTGGTCAACAGAGTCACTCAATTAGCATCAGTATTATTACCATATCGAAATGAGGTAATGACTGGTCATAGTTTGTAGATTTATGGTTCTAGGGCAAAACTGTGAGTTAGTATATGTAAATTCTTTTTGAATACTGCATAGAATTTATTTGTTCTGGTTGCTACGAGCCTTTTAGAAGTTTTAAATGGGATGCTCACATACCCATTTCAGAAGCCACCCTGGCAATAGTCAGACGGAGGCCAAGCCTGGAGGTGAGAATGTTTACCATGTCTTTGGTGTTGACCAGGACACCCAGGATGGCAGGTAGAGGACACGTAAGAGTCAAACTTACTTATGTAGCAGGACTGACAGTACCTGCTGCTTGACTGGAAATGGCTCAGAGCAAAAGACAGGAGTTGAACACACTTGTCATGGATTTTTTTGCTGTGTGACTGCTCTCAAATATTACATAGCTAGAAAGTAGTGAGAAAGTCAAAGAAGGTATTTCTGAGAAATGCAAAAATTAGCTACAAAAGAAAAGTTCTTATCTTCAGAAATAGTATCTCTCTGTCCAGCAACCTGAGTGTCCAGTCTAAACCAACCCCCTTTTTATTAAGCCATTGAGCTCCTCTGTATCCTCTAAAATTATTTATAGTTTCATATCTCTAAACTGTGTGAGTGTTCTTTGAAGATCCAGGCATGAGAAATCTTGCGGAATAATTCTTTGAACATCTTTCCTTTAATATGAACTTGGCTGATAACTGATTTAGTGTTCACTCTACTGAGAAAACTCTGTGTAACAAAGTAGACTAGTAAAATCATTATACTCCCTCTATTGAAACGTGAAGGGCTTTGAGGCTGTTTCAGACTTTTCTCTGTATAATCTTGCCTGGAAGTGAGTATTTATTGATACTAAAAATGTATTTAAGCTTTCAAAAAAAAACTCAGGGAGAAAGTTAACCATGTTCATAAAAAAATGATCAAATTCCTTCTCTATTGTGTAAACCACAAGCTTAATTTTAATAGATAGATAACTAACTATATTTATGTTGAAATTATTTATGCTAAAAAGCCTTTTAATATATTTTTTCATGTTATTCTAGAATGGTTAAAATAACAGGGACAACAATGTAATAGAAGAGAGCTGAGCCTGTAGAGTACTAAAACAACTCAAATTTGAATTCCCAGTTCACAGTTCACTTAAATTAATAAATATTTACTGAGTGCCTTGTAGGTCCCGTGCACTGGAATACAAAAGTAAGCAAAAATAGATGCAGTCCATCCTTTCAAGGAACTTCCAATTTAGTGGAAATGTGGTTATTAACCAAGGGATCACTAAAAACTGTAATGCTAAGGACTGTGAAAGAAAAGTACTTGCAGCCGCAAAGGCACAAAGGGAACATGACTTGGTCTGGAACAGTGATGAAACTGACACAGACAGGAAAAGGGAATCTCCAGGCAGAACCAGAACACATGTAAAAGTCCTGAGCCCAAAGCAAACCTCAGGCATTTGAGAGACCAAAAGAAGGCCAGCGTGGCACAAAAGTGAAGCATGGAAGGCACTAGAAATTGAGTGGGGGAGGTGAGCAGGGACAAGCTGTGCTCAACTTTGCTGGGAAAACTAAGGTCCTGTGTCTGGTGTTGGTTATTTATTGAGTTGGTTAGGTGCCTGAAGGAATTGTTTTCTCAAGACATGACATAGTTGTTTACTGAGCTACAAGACAGCTCATCTTAGATAAAAATTCGAATATTGATACCCTGAAAAGGAGTACCTAGCAAGGGAGGAAAATGTAAGACTGTAGGATAAAGTGAAACTACTTTCTGGACTTTCACCAAAAAGTCTTCAACAACATTTCCAAAGGACAGAAGGTCAGAGAACAGGGCCGCCAAATTACTTTACTTCTGCTGTCCAGGAAACACCGGGCCGGATTATATTAAGGCAGAGTTTCCAATGAGAAAACATTCATTCTGGGGCCATTTTCTGTTAAACATTTTCCCTTTTGAAGACTGCACTCTTGGCTTAGCATGAATTATCCCTTCCTCCAGACCCAAGGGTATGTGCTCCATTCTTATGTGTCTTCCAATAACCCTTTTCCCAAATTATCCAGCCAGTGCAGAGTTCTTCATCTGCCATATTCAGAGAGTCAGGAATTGGAAAATTTACTTACTTATACATAAGTCAGCTTTTCTGTTGCTAAAACACATACCCAACAGTCACAATTTAAAAGAGGAAAGGTTTGGCTTGCAATTTCAGAAGCTTCAGTTCATGGTCAGCAGGCTTGTTATAAGAAACCTCCTGGTGGAAGGGCACAGCAGCACAAAGTTCATGGTGACTGGGGAGTAGAGCAAGAGAGCCATGCCAGAGAGGAACAGGCGAGAGGCCAGATATAGTACCTAAGGTCAGGATTTCAAGACCCATCCAGACATACTTTACTAATCCAGTAGGCCTTGCTTAATCCAATAAAATATACAAATCAGGATTGATGGACACAATCCACCCCTTGTCAACGTCACACCCAAACCCATATCCTTAAACACCATATTAAAAAAACACAGTGGCAAGTTTACAAGTCCACTTAATATAATACAGCTATTCTATGTACATCTAGAAATGCAATAATCTCTTTCTCCAAAGTCCTAACAGTCCCAGAATATTTCAAAAGTCCACAACTAAGTTCTTTTGAGAGTCAGGCAAACCCTTCGCTATAAACTTCGGTAAAAATAAAAAATAGTTACATAATCTCAAAGTACAATGGTAAAAGGTAAACATCTCTACTCCAAAAGGGAGACACAAGAGGTTAGAAAACAATTGGAACAAAACTAGTTCAAAACCTGTAAGGGCAAACAGAAATTAAATTCTCAGCTTCATATTAAATTCTAGAGCAAACAGTACCTGGGTGGCCCCACCTCTATGGTTTTGCTGGTTGCAACCCATATGGCTTCCATTTGCACTAGTTTCACTCTCTGGCTACAGCTTTCTTTGGCAGACATTCTACTTTCCTGGCATCCGGAGTCACCACTGTTCTTTGGCTTCACTCCAACAGTTTCAACACACTGCCTTCACAGGGGTACTCTGCCCTCCCAACCCTTCCTTTGAAATCTGGGTGGAATCTCATTGACCCCACAACCCTCGCATACTGCATGACAGTAAAACTAGTGTCAGATGGAGAGCTCAAAGGTAATCTGCCAACTCCAGCAGTAGTAGGGACCCCCAAGACCACTGCTGCAGCAGCCTCTGGGTGCCTAATGGATGAGCACTGTAAAGTGAATTCCAGGCAAGCAATTCCATAGAGGTCCTTTCAAGCAGACATCTCAGAAATACTACTCTCAAATGAAACCTTTAAACTTTTGTACCCTTAAGCCCACAATGTGTGGGGTCTTTTTGGTTCCTGCAGTGCCCTCAAGTCATTTTTTATTTTTGTGCCTGTACAAAGTACTTTATTTTAAATGGCAATAATCTCTTTAGCAGCCATAAATTCTTTAGCTCTCATTTTACACATGGTTCATTCTAAGTAAGAACTTAAATTTTTCAAATCTTTATGATCTGCCTTTTGTCTCTTATAATTATTATACATCTGGTTGAAATTGGCTAGCAATAACCATGCCACAGTCTAAATATTTAGCGTGCTAGACATTTCTTTCACTAGATTAATTAGTCCACCACCCTTAATCTTAGTCTCTTGAAAAGTCTCAGGATGTGGGTAAAATGCAGACACATTTTCTGAAACTGAAACATCTACAGCCTCTCATCCAAACACCAATGAAGTCCTTGCATCTAAGTGAAATCTCTTGAGCCTGGCCTTTACTGATCACATTCTTATCAGCATTCTGATCTTCTAAGTTCTGACCAGAATCACACATTAGGCTTTGCTTACTGCATTCTAAAGCCTCTATAGCCCACCTCTCTAAACTTTTGCAAGCTCCTCTAGCAAACAAAATACCAAATGCTCCTAAACTACATGGTCAGGTCACAATAACCATCCCACTCTCACTACCAATTTTCTATGTTAATTAGCTTTCCTTTTACTGAGATGTAATGCCTGATGCCCACAATTAAAAAGAGGAAAGGCTTAATTTAGCATTCAGCTTCAGCCGATTCAATACATGGTCGGCAGGCTCCAAGGCAGGAATATCTTGGCAAAAGGGTGTATTGGGGGGCAAACCAACTTAGTGGATGATGGCCAGAAAGCAGGGAAGGGAACAGTACCGGAAAGGAATAGACAGAGTTCATATATGTTACTCAACATGGTGGCTCTGCAACTCACCCAGTCACATCCAGGAAAGTACTTTACTACTCTACTAGGCTTTTCTTTATCTACTGAGGTTGACGAGTGAGGAGTAACATTCACATTAGTACTCCCACCAATCTGTATCTTTAAGGACAGGGAAAAGTGAGTATTTACTATTATGAGATGAAAAAAGAATCTTCAAAATCAAAAAAGTAGGGAAAAAAGAATAAAGAATAACATCATTACAGCTATGAGTTTCAAGGAAAAGATTCTAATATGGGCTAAAGTTGACAAATGGAACAACTAAGTGCTGAAATGACAGGTAAGCTTCTGGCTTAAAGAGGAAGACTAAACAGGATAGGTCACTCTAGAGTAAGCAAACCAAGCATAAAAACACAGGACAAAGGAATGACCCATGTTTGGAATGTAGCACGAAATATTAGGGAAAATTTAAAACAAGCATGAATACAACAGAGCATTCACCGTGCAAGTAGTGATAAAAGTGATAAAAGTAAAATTAAGACAGATCTTAGACAGCATTAAACTGTCTGCTCTTTTCCCTCTTGACATCTGAGATGCACCAGGAATGTATATCAAGTAAAGCAACTTGATAAGAGTGACATTTTAATAAAGTTACTGAATAAATATTGTAAATAGTCTAATCATTCAAGAAATACTTATTCAATTCTTAGACTGTTTCCCAAAATAGCTGTAGATACTAGGATTGTAGACAATACATCAATAAAAGGTATAGTCATTAATATATATGTTGAAGTTTGACATAGGAGGGCAACAGTATAAAAAGAAAAGAATTGGAGAGACACTGAAATTTTTTTCTTAGATTAATCACTGAGTTAAAAGAATTGACATCAAAGCTGACTATAGTTTGAAGCCTGCAAGATAAGGAGAATGTTGGTAACATGTAGAAAATCGGGTCATGTTTGGGTTAAAGATGATGACTCAAGTCTATGAAAAGTTGAATTTGAAATGATTTTGTCAAGTGGCAAGGTATCTCTACCAGTAAGTTCATACGTGGAACCTGATCATTCACTCTTCTCTCTCTCTCTCTCTCTCTCTCTCTCTCTCTTTTTGGTTTACAATAAGTTAAGAAACCCTGGTACCTGGGACACATAATGCTATGGCTATCTAATGGGTAAAATATTCTGATTTAGAAGATGTCTTTATGTCAATATTCCATTTGCATGTAGGAAATTTAACGTAGAACTGCCCAAATATCCCATCAGTATTGTACTTGTAAATTTAGTACCTTTGAATACTTTTGTACTGTTGAAGATAAAACATAAATGGGTACTTACGTATAGTGAGAAAATATAGACAGCCCTAGAAAAGGAAGTTATTCAAACAAGAACTGCATGCTTTTTCACCCATTTACCTACACTAGTTTGTTTTGTAAGAAGTTGAAATCTCAAAGACAAGTTATAAAAATGCATGAATTCAAATTCAGCTTTTAGGTTGAAATTAAAAATACATTACAAATATAAATCAAAAGACATTAATGTATGTTAAAACTGCCTTTCTCTCCAAGGGTTTTTAAGCACTCAGCAAATGTTATTTTAGCAGTCATGCTCTAATCTCAATTATGTGAAAATTATTCTGTCTTCATGGACACAGAAACAGAAGAACATGGAATAAATGACTTGTTCCTGTTTAAACAGTACATCAGAAACTGTACAAATAAAGTGACTTATACGCATATGTATAAATGCTAAAGACTCCTAATAAAGGTGGATAAAGAGGTTGAAAGGGGGTTTTGGTAAATCCCTGTGGGTGATGTCAGGTATTAAATGTATGCCATTGAAGAGAACTTCAAATGTCTTCCTTCCTCATTTTGACAGAAAGTTCCCTACTCTCTGCCTCTGCCAAAGAAACAAAATATTTTCTGTAGTGGGGCCCAGGATATAGCTTATTAACACAGTGCCTGCCTGTGAAGTATGAGGTGCTGAGTTCGACTCCCAGTATGCTTACAACATTGTAGGTTTACCCATACATATATATGGGTATATATATATATATATATAGAGAGAGAGAGAGAGAGAGAGAGAGAGAGAAAGAGAGAGAGAGAGAGATTACAGCTAACTACTTTAACCTATATAATCCTGCAATTTCTATTCAGTTTTCTGGAAAATTTGTATACTTACCTTTAAGCATTTGATAAGATAATAAAATATATCAAAATGGTATCCCTATGGAAATCACAGTAAGTGTATTATAAAATTTTTCCTCCTGGGATGTAGAAGGACTTCCTAGATGATGACTTGCTATAGTACAGACAATATTGAAAATATCAGTTAGAACCCCAGGTCCCAAAGGAATCAGTCTAGCCCTTACCAACAGACTTTGTTCCACATACAGTTAAAATGTCAAAGAAAAAATAAACAAACCAAATAGAAAAATTCCCAAGCACATTACAAATGAAAGAAGGTTGAGTAATCTGGCCCAGTGTTAACAGGCAATTTGGCTATATCTTTCAGAATTTTATGTCCTAAATAATTTAAAATGATAGCTGGAAGAAACTACTGCAAAACTACATAATGTATGTGTGAGAATTATCCTTACAGGATTATTTGTGGCAGCCAAATGATTATAAACAATGTAAGTGTTCAACAATAAGTGAATGGTTTAAAAATTATAATATATTCAAACTGTAAAATACTGAGCAGAGGTAAAAACAGTGAGTTATGTTTGTGATGGTATAATGTTAATAATGAATCTCACACTGGAAATAAAGAAAATTTAAGGTTTGGATTTTAAAAATACTATCCATGATTTGCAGACTAGGAGGAGAGAAAACAAGGAAGCAAGTATGAGTTGCTTCCAAGCAAGTATGAGGGAATTGAATGCAGCACCTCATACTCCAGGAAGCAAGTCCAGTCTGGGGACCAGTGCCATGCACAGGCCACCGCTGGACTGGGAATAGCCAGACCCTAGCCCCTTCTAGCATGCAGGCTGGCAAACAAGAAGTAACAATCCCCCACCTCCCACTGTAAGTGACCAGCTTATATCGAGAAACACAGCTGTGATGATAGCTATGGAGGTGTAATGCAATTGGCTGCCTGTGCTGCTTTGGTGTTTCACTTTGGTGTTTTACAGGTCTAGGGCCAATGGTCTGATCACAGGTTCAGAGGATAGTGGTACGCAGTGTGGCATCTAGGGGGGATCTCCTTATGAGGGTTACAGCAATTGTTGATTCTCTATTGTCTTGTTTTGAAGTCCTGTATCATTTACATTGTTTTGTTGGGTTGGGTTGGGTTTTATTCTCATTTGATGATTATGTTTTGTTATGATTATGTTAAATACAATGGCATAAGCAGCTATTTCAAAGATAGCAACATATATTATGGTAGCAATTTTGGATTTACTTTTGGCTTGTTTTGAAGTCTTTTATTGCATTCATTGTTTTTTTTAATTGTTTGTATTCTATTCTGTTCTGTTTGATTTTTACTATGTCTGAAGGTATTTGCAGCTATTTTGAAGACATCAGGAGGTATTGTGTTAACTATTATTGATTCCATAATGCTTTGAGTTCCTGTATCACTTACACTGGTTTGTTTTGATTGGTTTTATTCTGTTTTATCCTCTTTAAAATAATTTTTTAAAAAACTATCCATATATGTATTAAAATTTATAGAACACATTATAGAAGGAAAAATTTAAACACATTGAGATGTTAAGATGGTTTACTTATTAGTAGGACAAGGGAATCATTTTAGGAAGAGGAACTCTAATCTTTATACAATTCAGTATTTCAGTTTTATGATACCCATATACAAATAAGAAAGTAAACAAAACATCTGACTAACACATCTGACTTCTTAAATTACGGCAGCTTCACATATTGCTCAGGAACTAATTCTGAGATATTAACGCTGGATCACCTCCCAGCCCAACACTAGGGGAACATGTTATTTTGTGTCTAAGACTCCAACTCCTACTAGCAGAACAGTTGGGGAGGGAAAGGCCAGTGGTGAGTGAAAAAATCATTTCATTGCAAACATAAATAGATGAAGAGGACCCAAGAACAACCTTGGGAACAATAAAGGTTTAGATGTTGTAGTTTTTCATTTCCTGTTGTTAAAGGAAAGATTAACCTAGAATTGTTAGGTTAGGAGTAGTCTTTTTCAAAATGAGTTAGGAAGTGAGAGCAGATACTCCCTTCTGCCCAAGAAGGTGCAAGAGATTAATAATTATGGGGTAATAAACAACAGGTAAGAAGCTATTCTCATACACTATCTTAGGATATGCCGATGAGATTTAATGAACAACAAAGGACCAAAAGCAAAGTATATAACCTTGTTGATTTGCACACACCAAGGCCAGCTAACTGTGACTTTCCTTAAAATTTCACAAACCAAACTGGCACTAATGAAAATATTATTGAAATATTTAAGAATTCACACAAGTCAATAGCTAAATAAATAAGTAAATAAATAGCCCAACAAGTCCAAAACCAAATATCTCAGTTGTGAAATGGCCACAGGTCCTGACTACACATTTTTCCAGGGAAGAGAGACAAATGGAATACAGACTTACTATTATTGGATATCAGGAAGGCACAAACAAAAACCACAAGGAGACATCATCACAATATCTTTTAGGATGATTATTGTCAAAAAGAAAATAGTAAGTGTCTAATATAGCTAGTAATACTATCTTGTTTAAAAAGAAAAAAATGAGCCTTGACTATAGATAACACTATTGCTTTGTTTACTTCAAGTCACCATATTGTGCATTGGATTCCCAGAAACTACTCTTTTTATAACTGAAAGTTTGCTTTTACCAACACCTCTTCATATCCTCCACCCCCTCAGCCTTGGCTTCTGCACTCTCTGCTTCTATGAGTTTGGTCTTCTTATATTCTACACATAAGTGAAATCACAGTGTTTGTCTTCGCATAGAGATGGGCTGGGGGTGTAGCTCAGTAGTGCAGTGTATGTTCAGCAGGCAGGAGGCCCTGGATTCCATCCCCAGTACACACGCAAAGAAATGCAATAAAAAATCAGACTTTATACATTCTCATCCCCTCTCCCCATGCACATACCTATGGTTCCTGGTGGTGAGGGATGTGTTAATTAATTTGATTGTGGTAATCACCATACAAGGTAAATATTCACATTGTACATTTTGAACATACAAAATTTTTAGCAGTGAAATACTTATAAATAAAAAAATGAAATACTATGTCGAGAGAAACATATCTCTGAAAAAAATTTGGAGAAAATTTATTGATTATTTTATTTATCTTGTCTTTTTCAGACAGGGTTTGCCTATGTAGCTTAGACTGGACTTGAACTCATTTTGTAGCCCAGGCTGATCTCCAACTTAAGGCAATTTTCCTGCCTTAGCTTCTTGAGTTACAGGTGTGTGTCACCATACCAGTTTGAAAAACTTTAAAGATGGAAGTTTAATAATGTATTGGAGACTATGTTGTATATGGAAATCATATTGTCCCATAAAATATCCTATGAGATATTCTAAAGAATAAATTTAAAAACCATTAAGGTACTTCTTACCCATCATGGCATTAATTGCTGAACCCAGCCAATATTTAATTCTGCAACCTAAAAACAACATTTATTAAAAGGTTAACACTGTAACTCAGTAGCTCTCACACTGAATTGCCTTGATGAGAAAGTAGAGTTGCTATAATGACTCGATGAAAAATCAAAACCAGAATTAAAAATCACTGCTTTTTCTGGAAGATTTAGTCACACAAATTACAGAACACTGCAGTCGCTGTGATGATACTGACGGATGAACTGTGCTTATGACATCGTAAGTTGTCTCTGTCTAAATGCCTAAGTGCAATCCAGAATGTTCTCGTAGAAATGATTCTTTCGAGCAGAATTATATGGCTTTCAAAGAAAAAATTTAACATTTTCTCTACTCTTTCTGTTCCAAAAGATATATAGAAAATGCATCTGCTGCCTCTATGGCTTCCAACTCTTTTGTGCGATGACAGAATGGATAAGCCATCCTATTATATAAAAGGAGTGAGGTTATCATTGGGAATGGAAATTTACAACAGAGTGAAAGGGAATCTTTGAAGCTGTAGAAAACCAATTCAAGTTTCTGTTATCTAATGGTATTAAATCCAATAATATACTCCTTAAAAAAAAAAGGGAAACCTCTATTTCCTTCTTCTATCCCCACACAAATACATAGAACCATGAGGTGGTAGGGAAACCAAACATTTGAATGAGCAAAAATTATGCCTGCTTCCTTTGCTTGTGGAAGTTGTACTACTGTCAATTTAAATATTTTCTATTTCATCGTTTACCAGTAAACATAACCATGTATGATATCGATACAAAACCAAATGGCCATCAATGTCTTATATTTTCAACTTTATAATTGGTAATATTCTAGTGGCTCTCAAAAGTACATTCTCTGCTAATAGATCATCAACAAATAAATAATAAAAATGTATTTGCAGCT
>PVJX010048342.1:0-11508 GCA_004027295.1 Dolichotis patagonum
TCAACTCACTTTCAGTTTCTGCATCACACCTTCAGGTAGAAAAGCCTAATGACATGCCCTAAGTAAGCAGTATCTGCAAACACAGATAGGTCGCCACCCATGTGCTGCAGCTGCCTGGGGACCTGGCTGAGCGTACAGGTGTGGAGCATTGCTCACTTACAGGCCACTGGTTTCCGCCATCTCCAAAATGTGGGACATGCTGGGACGCAATACACAGGAGCACCCAGCAGAGCATGTGGGGCTCAGGAGGGTCCTGGCACGGGCAGGAGGAAGTCACTGAGAACCAGGCAGGGAACCAGACGGGACGTGTGGCACTGGAAAAAGGCTTCAAGGCAATTCCTGCAAAGAGCTGGCCCCACCCTCTGCTCTGAAACTGTAAAGGCCTTGTAACCGCTAGCAGGGAAAGAGCCCCAGGTCACTCTGTGGTGTAAACCAGCCCTTGGCAGGTGGCTGCAGCCCAACCCAGGGACCAAGGTGACCTGGGAAGGGTAGCAGGAGCTGAGGCAGCTTCTGACCCCACCCACCCACAGCTCATGGCCCCTTCCTGCTTCAGCCCGCGGACACCAGGCCACGCTGTCCCTCCTTAGGGAAGGGCCGGGATTCCTCAACTAGACTTCTGCCAAATGCCACCACCACCCAGGAAGGATGGCTTGGAACCTGTGCCAAGAAGCCTGCCCAAAACTTACTCCACGCCATCTTCAGGGAGGTGTGCACGTTCTCCGCCCCGGCCCTTCCTCCCTCCACCTGCTTGGGAGCAATGGGCTCAAGGACAGGGACAAGAGACAGTAAAATACCTGTGTCTTACACTGGGCATCATGCCAGGCCCCACGCCGCTGCTCAGTAAATCTTGTGTTCTTCCTCTTCCCTTGAGCAAACTATTATATCCCATCCCTTCTCTGTGGCCCGGGCAGCAGCAAGGTTTTCCCATGAAGTGCCAGGCAGTAGCTGTTTTCAGCTCTGTGGACTGAAGGATCTCAGTCGCCGCCATTCCGCCACTGCAACAACGAAGCGGCCACAGACCGCACGAGGAAGATCCGGCCCAGCGGAGTTCCACCAAAACGGCTCTGAACACTTTGGCATAATCCTGCCTTCCCACTGGCTTGTTCCCTCACTTCCTGCAGCACTCTGCCCCTCTGCCTGATTCCCCATGGGTACTTCTTACATAATGGGGACGTCACAGCTCCTGCTGCTCTGCCCCAAACCTGACCCCTTACAGCACGGGCAGACGACAGGGTTTCATTTAATAGTGGCCAAGTCCGACACTCACTACAGTAAATAAGAGAGCTGCAGCTCGGTAGCCAACCAAGAAGAGCATGAACTCTTGCTCTCCTCATGAAGGATTAAAGAAATGCCAACGAGAGCAGCGCGATGCCTGATTGTCTGTCAGATCAGCATTTATAGAAAACAGACTGCTCACATCTCACGAGGACAAAGAAGTGGAGCAATGTGTCTCTGCCTCACACATGTTGGAAGGGGACATCAGACACACAACTTATTATCAACATCAACAATGCACACAGCCTGCCGGCCAGCCACCCCATCATGGGACTCCGGTCTACAGAGCTGCCAGCACGGGTGCTAAAAGTATTGGTGCCAGGCTGCTCGATGCAGCAACGCTATGACAGCCAGGCGCTGGAAATGACCTTTGTGAGCCATGATCGTCTTACTACAAAATCCTGGAACAGTCTGCAGCCGTTACAGAGGGCCAGGCATTCTCTACATGTTTCCACTCAGGGAGCCAAGCTGGCATCATGTGCTTCTTGGGGTGGGGTCTGGAGAGGGACAGTGTTACACACTCATTCCCCCTTCCCAAAGGGTGCAGGCTGTATGTAACCCCAGGAAAACACCAGGTAATCCCAAAAGGATAAAAGAGTGCATTGTCTCCAACTAACTCTCAAATGATTCAGAAAGGGAAATACAGACGACAGCAATATCTATAATCAATATATATATAGCCATCCCTATCTAGAGATGTATACGTACAGACATATACATAGAGATATACATATCTGTATTTGCATCTGTATGAGTTAAAAGTATGTAAGTATATGCACGAAAGAGATAAAACAAGTATGGCAAAAGATTAAGAAATTGTTAAAATCTGATTAAAAAAACACACAAAAATTTACCATATTAACTTTTAAATTCTTCCATAGTTTAACATTTAAACTTAATTTTAGTTAAAAGTTAAAAAGAAATTTCAATGATCAATGAAGCTCATTCTGAAAATCAGGCAGACTTACATCAATTATAGACAAAAAAATCAACCCATAAGTATACACAAAACAAGGCACTAAAAACCTAAAAACAAGGTACTAAAACCATGCACACGATGCAACTGCTCTTCTTTAAAAACAAGTTGTATACACTGTAAAGTGCTTGCCTAGCATTTGTGAGGCTATGGGTTAGAAACAAAAATAAATTAGGAAGTTATACACATATCTCTATATTTGCGAGTCTAATATATACATCCAACAGTGAGTAGAAAAGCACCTTTCCCTTTTAAATTACCTATAGCTCAAAAAAAGTAGGAACATAAAAAATCAAAATGTATTGCTTGTGAATTTGAAAAACATAAAACAAGGAAAAAAGGAACAGGTGCCTTATAGTATATGCCCACAACCACAGTGACTGGTATTTATTCTTCTGGGGCCAGATTGGTATCCAGGAGCCAATCAGAGAGGTGGGCATTTGGGGAAGAGTCTAGTTAATAGACGCAAACATGCAAATCACATCAGAAAAGCAGAGGGAGGTCCTTGGAATGCAGGGTCTCACTGGAGACCACCCTGAAGGAGCTGCAGTAACACAACTCTGTACCTACTCTGAAGAGGAAATGAAGGCCTAGAGAGATAGATTTGCCCAAGATCACACTGCAAATTAGCCTAAAGACTTGGTTCCTGAACCAGGACAAGAAAGGGAGAAGGGAGCTGTGGTCGGGTCCGATCCAAGGGGTTTGAGTCCAGACCTTCCCAGGATCCAGCTGTATGACCAAGGGCAAGTGTTTTGGTTTTTGGCAGTGCTGAGAATTGAACCCAGGACCTTCAATATGCTAGGCAAGGACTGAGCTATATCTCTATCCTCCAAAGACAAGTTCTCAACCCCTCTGCATCTCACTCTCAGCACGGGCAGTATTCTCTGCAAAGCTGGCAAGAGGATTAAATGAGATGATGCACTTCCAGCCTGGCAAGGGACAGTACTCCACAAGTGCAGATCACCAGCAGCACTTCCAAATAGCTAGGCTAGCAACATGAGCTGGCCATTGTACTCAACCACACCAATAAACTTTTCTTAGGCCATCACTATGCTCCAATGACCCAGTCTCCTAAGGTTGCAGGAGCCAGGAGGCAGACAAGCTAAGATGCACCCCCAGGAAGGCACTCCCTGGGGCCACCCAACTATCTCCTGGAGGTAGCTGCTGAGGCCACGGTGCTTTCCAGAGTAGCTCATCCCAGTTGGCCTGCCCTTCAGCTGTGCCCACCAGGTGCCCTGCAGAGTGGCATGGACGTGCCAGAGTGGCTCTGCCCAGCGGGCAGAACCCAGAGCAGGGCCTCTTGCCCAGATCACAGTGTTCCCAATAACAGGAGGCAATTGCCTGGGCCAGCCAAGATTTACAGGTTGTTTACTTTCCAACAGTTGCTGGTTTGGATCATTAATGCCACATAAAACATAATGGAGGCCATCATTGCCCATAGAAAGGAGGGCAGGATGCCAACCACAGAAAGCACAATACTGCACCCACTGTGCCTGGCATGCGTACTTTGTGTCGTGTTTGCCTTTGTGTGCTAATGTGCAAGTGCTTGTGCAAGTGGCACACGCATACAACCAGGAGACTACACATGGCAGGGAAAAGGTTTCACCATCGAAAGACAGCGGGAGAAATGTGCGCATTTCAGGTTTCTGTGGATGTCAGAAGGGCCTCCAAAGTGCCAGGTGACCTTGGGCAGCCACGTAACCATCTCACAGCTGCACAGCAATGTCATGGATGAGGCAGCATGACTGGGACACAAGGATCCTAGCAAACATTTGCAAGATAGTAAGTCTGTGTGTTTAAAAGAGTAAACCACATCCTGGAGATGCCTCGTGGGGTCGGGGCAGAGAGAACACCAGAGGAAGCATCTCTTGGTCTGTGAAGTGAGGCCATGATCGCTCAAAGAAATAGAAGAAGAGGTGGACGATGTGATCACAGGGCTCCCAATGGCCATGGCCAACCACCCGACCAACCAAATAACAGTGGTGAATGTCCACCTACACGGTAAAATAAACATGCACAAGCCATGTTGATGTAATAAGTAAGTGGTATCAAATACAAATGTAGGAAAAAGAGAGAAATCAGTAGAGAGCTACCATTAGGCAAACACTATGGTAATAACTGGTGTACCAAGATCCATATGTGAATACTAAAGTCAGCAGGCAAAAGTTTGAGGGAATGTAAACTATCGCCGTCATCTCGGAACGTCTGGGTTTGAGTGGCTCGTAGCCTTGATTAAATACAGAGGCAGGTGAGCTGATGTTCTGCTTCTCTGCTTGCCTGCTGCTGCCTCCTGCCTGCTCCGCGATGCTCCTCTGCCAAGCCACCCTGCCCGGGAACCAGCCAATGATGGACTGAACCCTCTGCAAACCTTTCCTCTCTGAACTTTAGGTGTCAGGCATTTTGGCCCAGTAATAAGAAAAGTGACTAAGATAAGCAGTAAGACACATCATGTCATGATTTAAAACATAATGCCCTGCTGAGGCCACCGTTCAGTTCTGTAGCACTTCTGTCACAAATTTCTAACCTCAATTTCAACATCAGGGGATACTGGGCATGGGGTCCAGCCGTACAGCACTCTCCTCGCTTGCATAAGGCCCTGGGTTTGAGCTCCTGTACCACAAATGGATGAGGAGGAGGAAGAAAAACAGGAAGAGGAGGAGGAAGAAGAAGCAGTGAAGAAGCTGCACAAATAACCTCACTTTCAAAAAAAAAAGCCAAGCATGGTGGCACATGTAAGCACAGTCATCTTAGCATGCGAAAGTGGAGGTAGAAGAATCACAAGTTTGAGTTCAGCCTGGGCAACTTTGTGACTTAGCGAGATCCTGTGTCGAGATTTAAAAAATTAA
Organism: Dolichotis patagonum; assembly: GCA_004027295.1. NCBI lineage: Eukaryota > Metazoa > Chordata > Mammalia > Rodentia > Caviidae > Dolichotis > Dolichotis patagonum. The sequence continues at coordinate 5,098 of PVJX010048342.1, forward strand.
AAAGGGTTAGGGATGTAATTTGATGTGGAGACCCTGGGTCCAATCCACAGTACAAAAGAAAGAGGAGGGGAAGCAATATAAATATGAAAAAGTACCTAACTTCATTAGTAACACTTACAAATTAAGTAACTGTACATTAAAAACAAGCTACCACCACTCTCTATGCATACTGGTGAAGTCTGTGACAGAGCCCAGGAAAGGGTATGCGACATAGGAAGTGGGGTGTGAACAGGTGTCACTTCGGAGGCTCTTCTGACATCCACAGAAGCCTGAGATGCACACATCATTCCTGTTCGTCTACATTTTTAAGGCAAGAAGAGATCCACACCTTTCCCTGTGCACACAGGAAGACACATGTGGGGCAGTGGGCATCAGTGGCCTGCAAGGATAGCAGCTGGGTGTCGGGCAGGGTGGCAGTCGTACCACAAACCCTTTTACCCTGCAGCTCTGAACAAAATCAATGCATCAACTTGCCAGAAAAATGAATTTCAAACAAGAAGTAAAAAAGACTCGTGTTAGGCAGTAGGAGAAAGAACAGAAAAGAGTAGAAAACCCAGCCTCAGATAAGGTCAGGACTGTGACTCAGGTACCTCCCCTCTGCACCCCACCTGCCCAGGGCCAGAAGCCCAGGCACCAAGGACTCTCTGAGCAGGCTGCTCCCCCAGCCAGCCTCTGGCTACAGAGCAGAGAGAAAGGGTGCAAAGAGCAGTGTCTCCCATGGGTCCACCCTGGGTCCAGGTGAGCCTGTGACCAAGTCAGGCTGAGAGGCGGAAATGCAAAACCCAGGCTCCCAGGTAACCAAGAATGTGTGTTCTGAACCTGCAATTCCACTCCTATCTCAGACCCGAGAGGAATGAAAACACAGTACCACACACAGAGTTGTACATAAAAGTTCACAGCAGCGTTACTGGTAATAGCCCAGAAGTGGAACAACCCAAATGTCCATCCACTAGAGAATGGAATAAACAAACAGGACACCCACACAGTGGAGTACGATTCAGCAACAAAAAGGAGTGATGCTCTGTGCACACCCAACATGATCAGCCTTGAAGCCACAGTGCTGAGTGAAAGACCCAGTCACGGAAGACCACCATGGGTGCATCACTGTTAGGAAACGCTCAGAAGAGGCAAACTGATTCTGAGTAATGGGGAGTAGATTAGGCTGAGAGAGGGAATGGAGACTGGCTGCTAATGGCCCAGGTTTGCTTTAGAAAGGATAAAACAATTCTCAAATTAGTTGCAACAATGGTTCATGTTTAATTGATTATACTATCAAACACTGAACTGTACACTTTAAATGAGTGGACTGTATGGGATGGTGTATGTGCCATATCCCAATAAAGCTGTGTTTTTTTTAAAACGTTTTAAAGAGAGAGATCAGCTGGGCATAGTGGTGCGCACTGGAATGAATGCCAGCACTCGGCACGGCAGGAAGATTGCTGCGAATCTGAGGACTACACAGTGAGTTCAAGGCCGCTGCACAGTGAGACCCTGTCTTAAAAAGAAAAACAGATGAGATGGAGATACCTTTGTATATTCTGGGTAGGTAACACAGCCTCTTTGGACCTCAGTTTACCCACCTATAACATGAGAAGATGAGGGTAAAAAGGCCAGATTGATGCTTCTCTAATTTCATGACTTTCACAGTCAGTAACCTGCCAGTAGTTCCAACTGCGTTTTCAGCAGCAGGCTCTAGGTCTGCATCTCTCACAGTGCACATGATGCTGGCCATAGATATTTTAGGTGCAAAGTAGTAGGGATGTTTTCCAAGGCCTCTCCAGTCCTCGTAGTGGAGGGCTCCAGGCCCGTCCACTCTTCAGGTTCCTAGAGCTGTCCGGCTCCTCTGACCATGCAGACAGGAGTTTCCAGGCATGGTCACAGGCCAAAGACAGTAGAAAAGGTCAATATCCTCCCCAGATGAGCCCAGCTGAGAGCTTCCAGCTAGAAACAGCAAAGGTCCTCAATCAACAAAGCTCCTCAACCCTGCCAGTGTAGAGCAGGGTCACACCTGTGCACTGTCCAGTCCTCCTACCCACAGAAGAAAGGAGTGGAGAACAGCAGCCGTCATGTGTCCCACCTGCAGTGCAGCTGACCACAAGCCTAGGACACCAAGGATGGTGTTCTTAGTGACAATAGACCCCTGTCCCTCCATGGCTCACTTACAGCATGCACCACATGCTCCTGGAGCACCCAAATGCCACCCTCAAGCCATTCTGGAGAGAGGTCCACACTGAAGTCCCAGAGATCATCAGGAACCCAATACATGCATAGGACAAATCTATTCTACACAGGCCTCAGTTTCCCCACCAGTTAGAGGGGGATGGATGAGACGAACCTTAAGGTATACAAAGGACATTCCTGTGTAAAACACAGGGAGGGGAAGAACAGAAAATCACCAGAAGGAGGCCTCGATTCCAGATAATGGGTTTCTCTACTGGATGGCTCCACAAGGAAAAGTACCCCTGGGATCTCTCCCAGGGACACAGGGTCCTGAGGAAATAAGGGAGGAGCATCAGTTTCTAACCACAGTGAACTACTTGTCCTCCGTGTGGTCTCCACAGGTTCCAAGCTGTCCAGCCCGGGGCCTGGGCTCACACCAGGGAGGCACCTTGGGCTCATTCCTGTGACTACTGGCACATTGAATGGCCCCGAAATGCTGTGGTTTCACTCTGGGCTTCTTCCTTTCTCGTGCGAAATGGAAATGCTGTGGTTTCACTCTGGGCTTCTTCCTTTCTCGTGCGAAATGAAAAGGATGAGGCAATTATGTGGAGGGGCTCCTTTGGAACAAAACAAACCCAAACTCTTTCTTCATTCTCAACAGGGCTTCTGCACATACTCACCCAAGCAGTCATACTTTCGTTTTCTTTTGTTTTGTTTTGTTTTGTTAAACTGGGTCCAGCTATGTAGTCCAGACTGGCCCTGAACTTCGTCCTCCTCCCTTAGTCTCCCAGGGTGCTGGGATTTACAAGCCTGTGCCACCACATCCAGCTTCCAATTCATCATTCTAACCACAGTGCAGAGGCCATGGCTATCTGAGACAGAAGCCTACTCTACAAAAAGAAAAGTGGCAAAGAGCAAAGCAGGTTTCTGGGCACTTTGTTCTTATCTCAAGATATCCACAGAAAATAGTCCAAAGTTAGCAGCAGGACAGTAACACCTGCCATGACCCTTTGATGTACCTGGACCTTCAATATGATGGGTCACAGTAGCCATAATTCCATTTGCACCAGAGCAGAGTTCACTGTGCTTAGCTCCCTGCTCCTCCTGCCGTGGCTGTGCTGGCCACCAGCAGTTTCTTGCATAAGGATGGGACACTCACTCCTGGGTCCAGCAGGCAGGTCAAATTTCTGGGGTCTAGAAGAGTTGTGATGCCTCTGTGATGCCTCTGTGAGTGATCGTGGCTGTCCTAGCAGACAGACCATCATCAGCCCATGAAATGAAAATGCAGGAGAGTCACTTAGCTGTTCCGGGTTGAAGAGGCCTATGGCGTCTCCCAGAGAAAACACCCAGCAGATCTGTACTAAGCAGTGCCAAACCCGTAGCTGAATCACTCAAGGTCTGGGGACTTCGGGGTTTCTGTGACCTTGATATGTCCCCTCATTTTACAATACACTGAACTTGGCAAGTAATCTCTGTGCTAACTCTTTCTCCTTTGGAATGCTTACGGTGTTTGCAAGATTTTAATATAATTCTTAAAAATGTATCATTCCCAGTTCATGGAACTTCCTGAAATTAGATCCTGATAAGTATTACACTGGTTGAACATCCCTAATCCAAAATCCAGACTGCTGTGATCTCCAAAACTTTCTGATCACCTTCATGATACCACAACAAAATTTCATACCTAACCTCACCACACGAGTCAGATAAAACACAAGTGCATTAAAAATATTGTACAAAGTTATCTTCAGGCTACATGTATAAGGCATATCTGAAACACATGAATTTCCTGTTTGCCAGGCATAGTGGCACACGCCTGCAGTCCCAGCTACTAGGGAGGAGAGATAGGAGGCTCACTTGAGCCTAGGAGTTCTAAGCCAATTGTGAGATTCCACCTCAAAAGACAATGAATTTCAAGTTTCAACTTGGGTATGGTTAAGAGCCTCAAGCACTGGTAGGTGGGGCTTTTGGAGAGTGAATAGATTACAGATTCTTAAAGCTGATTTGCTACCAAAAGGTGGGCATGGCCAGAAGAGGCGGGTCATGGCTGTGACCCGGAAGTGTTACCTCCCTTCCCAGCTGCTCCTTTCGTTGGCTGCTCCCTGAATGTCAGGAGCTGAGCAACTTCTTTTTTTTTTTTTTCAGTCAGTACCAGGGATCAAACTCACGACCGCTTGCAAGGCAGGCGTTTATGCCCCTGAGCTAAATCCCCAGGCCCAAGCTGAGCAACTTCTAACTAGGGCATTCTGCCTTGGAGCCAGGCAAGGGGCTATGGATTGAAACTATATGAACTGAGCCAAAATTTTAATTTTTTTTTGGTATCGAGAATCAAACTGACGACCCCGCGCTTGCACGGCAAGCACTTATGCCACTGAGCTAAATCCGCAGTTCCTTTCTTCTTTTAAATTGCAGCTGATGGGCATTGTGTTTGAGTAACTGAGGAAAGTAACTGAAACAGGTTCCATCCCCATGATGTCTTAGTGAGTGCAGAATACGCAAACATTCCCAAATCCAAAAAAGTCTAAAATCTGAAATATCTCTGGACTCAGGTATTTTGGATAAGAAGGATTGGATGGTTGTAATATAATTCTATATTTACTGTAAGTCCACCTGTATAATCTAATTAACTGGTTCATTATTACTTAAAATATAATCAAAGTTTGACATGACCACGTAGAGATCCTTAAAACATTAAAAATCATTTCTTGGGGCTGGAGATGGAGGTCAGTGTCCAATGCTTGTCTAGCATGCATGAGGCCCTGTATTCAACACCTAGTACCGCCAAAAAAAGAAAAGAAAGAAAGAGAAGTATTTCTATATACTGTGAGGTGTGGTTAACAATCTGTACAAACAACCTCCTATTTATTTCAATTCATGTTAATTGGTTTTAAAAATAACAGAAAAAAAAAATCCCAGTCAACAACAACCATACCCTAAGCTTAGTATTTTTATTAGTTTAACCCTAAATTCACAAACTTATTGCAAGTTGACACTTGGGAAAGTACGTGTACCTTCTTTATGCTTTTGCTATGCGGTTGATAATATTCTTTCTTAATTAAACATTTTTAAAATAGACAAAATAAGCCAGGCGTGGTGATGCACATCTGTAATCACAGCACGCGGGAGGATCACCAGGAATTCAAGGTTAGCCTGAGCTACACAGTAAGTTCAAGGCGGACCAAAACTGCACAGTGGGACCCTGTCCCAAAAAACCAGCAAAAAATTAATAAATAAATAATAGACAAAATGAAGTATCCACACATTAAAATGCATATATATTCACACAATACCTGAGACAGGTGCTATAACTATCCCACCAAAAGTAGGGGCTGACAGAATTGATAATGGGGAAAAGGAGTCACGATGGGAAGCCAGGTACAGTGAACTCCAGCATTCATTGCTTTCACCAAGCAGCCCCGTTTCCAAGAAAGGTTCACACATATGTCACTCAGACAGGTCTTACCAATGCAGGGAAGGGGTAGGTTCGCCCTCCAAATTTGCTTTACATCATTAGAGAGACATAAATTAATGAACAGAAAATTCACCAAGATAAAGATAGCAATTTATTTATTTCCAGTACCAGAACTCAAACCTATAACCTCATGCTTGCCAGGCAGGCGCCATGCCATTGAGTAAAATCCCCAGCCCAAATGTAGCAGCTTAACAAAATCTAATAATCTGATTTCTTTTCTCAAATTCATCTTCAAGTAGAAAGACTTTTTAAAATTTAACAATGACAGTAGATATCTTTTTTACAGGGGCACCAGGAATCAAACTCAGGACCCTGCACTTGTCAGGTTGGCAGGGGGGTACTGGGCTACCGAGCTAGGTTGGCAGGGGGGTACTGGGCTACCGAGCTATATCCCCAGTCCCAAAGGTAGATACCTTATAAAGTTGGATTTCTTTCATGAATATACAGAAGGTTCTTTCTTTTTTTTTTTTTTGTGCAGTGCTGGAGTGAGGTTGGAGACTCACACAGTCTAGGCAAGTACTCTACAACTGAGCCACACACCCAGCCTTTTTTTTTTTTCCCTAAAACAAGTTATCTTATCTTGCCTGGCTGGGCTGGAATTCATGGGCTCAAAGAATTCTCCTGCTTCAGCCTTCTAAGCACCTAGGACATCAGGTGGGTATAGCTGCACCCTTGTTCTTTTGAATGGCTGCAGAGTATTCTACTCTGTGAGGGTCTTGCATCCAATAGCAACTGCAAGGCAATGCAGTGACCATGTAAAATGCAGAAGAGCTCAATGC
>PVJX010048343.1:0-11513 GCA_004027295.1 Dolichotis patagonum
CTCAGAGCCCCTGATATGGGAATTGACATCGGCAGATTCTGCGTTTACACATTGGCCTGACACATGGGGCTGATGGGGGTGACCAGTGAACCTCATGCCTGTCATGATGGCTTATGTCTAAATGTCCCTCCAAAGCCTTGTGGGTCCTGGGTGGAGTTTTTCCAGAGGTGGCTGGCTCTAGGGTGTGTGGTGCTAGGATTAAGGGTGTGTGATTACTGAATCAGTTCACTGATTGCTTTGGCACTGCCCTAATCCTGTAGCCTAGAAAGAGTACAAAAGGAGCAGGAAGAAGCCGCTAAAGCCTTTTGGTTGCTTGTTTTTGCTGTCTTTTGCTTGCTGTGAGCTGTTTCTCTTCTGTGATGCCACCCTGCCAAGCCACCCTGCCTTGGAGCCCTCCAGTTATGAATAAAACCTCTACAAACTCTGAGCTAAAACAAAAAAATCCTTTCCCCCTTTAACTTTGGGTGTCAGGTATTTTGTCTCAGCTACAAAAGACAAGTAACAAACACTTGTCTCTCACCTGCCACATACCTCACTCAGCTTCTGGCCTGCTGAAGCTTGTGGCTGTTGAGTTGTAGCGCTGCAGGATGAAGGAAAATAGCCAGCCTCCAGGGAGGAGCACTTGAGAGAGAGCTCCTGTCCTCACCAGAGAGCAGCAGGTTCAGGAAGTACCTTCTGACCCTGATGCCAAAGTACATTCTTTTTGGGGTCAGCTATTTCCTACCACAAGGAGGCAGTCTTTAGCAAGAAACAGAAAGTTTTCTTCTGTGATTTATGTGTTTCCCTAGAAGCTACTGCTGGAATCGTACCACAGACAGTCCCTGTTCAAGCTTTTATTCCCCTGGGAAGGAGTGACAGCTGCCTACCAAATACTGCCTGTCTGGGTCAGCAAACCCAAGCCCACAGGCCACTGACCATACCTCTGTCAGATGGTTGTTCTAGACAGGTTTCAGGGCACAGGGTAGTGACATACCCATTCCTGGGGGTCACCAAAGCTCTTACCAGATACAGATGTGTGATCTGCAGAAAAATACACTAGGATGTGACTGTGGTGGCCTTGAAGGCCTTGTCATTTTGCTTTTGTCTCACATCCTTCTTTGTCAATTTTTATACTTTCACAAAACGAACCGAAGGCTCATAAAACTCTTTCCCCTTGCTGTCCTACCTTCTTTCCTTGTACCTAACCCTGACCCTGCCATCTACTTTTTTGATCTTTGTTTCTTCCTTTCATTATTCCCATTATCCATGTCTTAACTCTTTAGTCTCCTCAGTGTGGGGTTGTCTTTGTGATTAGATCATTAGTTGTGAAAGTCAGACTGCCCAGGTGAAGTAGTCACTTCTTTGGAAACTTGCAGTGTCCGTTGATAACAGATAGTGATGCAACAGTATCCTGTGCTACAGGTGTACTCACTATGTACCTCCTCTAGTGCATTTGTTTACCAGATATTTAGGAAGCACTAACTGCAGACCAGGCCCCAAGTCACAGCCCTGAATCAGAAAGGCTTCTGTCTTCACTATGTGATTGCAAACGGTCAAGCAGCAGGAGCAGGGAGAGAGCACAGTCTGTTTCCAATGCAGGAGACCCAGGCCTTGTTATGCAGCTAACTCCCCAGTGCATGTTGATACACACATACTCATTTCTAACTTATTAGAGTACACTTATTGAAAATGAAACAGTTTGTTTCCTTGCTATAAATGACAACTCAGTACCATTGCCATTGGTAAAAGCGAATGAAATGAACCCTGAGCAGGGTGTTTAAAATCTGGCTGTGTGCCTGTTTTCATGTTGTTAAGGAGGACGGTAACACTCGCTGAAGGATTGTTATAGTCTTAATGCCACAACCTGTAGTGTGCTGCCAGAGCAACAGAGAGACCTTTGAGGGAGTCTTCACATGTCCCTCATGTGGTTATTTAATGTTAATGGCAGGCTCCGGTGCGGGGAGCACCTTTGCAGTCAGCCTGAAATAACTTCTGCGACAGCCAGGGTCTGAGTGGCGAGCACACCCCAAGGCAGTGGTGGGCAGAACTCGTGGACGTGGGAGAGACGGTAAAGCACCCAGGCAGTAGCAAGATAGTAGAACCATTACCACTCTTACGTTGTAAAGCTGAGAGGCACAAACCTAAGTGTTCTGGGAATGTTAGAGCTGCGGCAGCAACTGCCCACCCAGGAGGAGGCAGTGTCACGGAGACACAGGTAGTACCAGAGAAGAGCAGGACATGAGAGGAAAGGAAGTACCACAACATTTTTTGTTCCTGCTTTCTTTGCCTCCCAGTGGGTGCTCTAACCTGAAAACTGAATAGCAAGCGAGCCAGAGGGATGTAGCCCATAGGCTCAGCCTCTCAAGGCACAGAGCAGGACAGAAAGAGCTCTGGGGAGGCACAGTGACCAGAACATGCTGACATGGCCTCCCTGGGCACAGCACCACGTGGCACACATGGACATGTACCCAGACCCACCTGAAACTAAGTGGGAGGGTCAGAAGGGTTTCTGGAAAAGGCAGTGGCACGGCCAGGCTGGGAAGGCATGTAGGCCCCCAGACTGTGTTGTGTGAAATCTCACATTCTTCCCTTCTGACCTACAGTCTCTGTGAGCATCAACAACCTGTATCCGGGCTGTGAGAATGTGAGTGTGAGGAGCCGCAGCATGATGTTTGAGCCCAGGCTCACCAAGGGGATGCTGGAAGTGTTTGTGGCTCCATCTCATCACCTGCACTGCTCGGCTGATGACCAGTCCACCAAGGCCATTGACATCCAGAACGCCTATTTGAATGGTATGCGCTATGTGCCCCAAAGGGAGGGACCTTCCTCCCTCCTGGCAGGGCTCTGAGTTACTCACCTAGGGGAGCCTGGCCCGGGTTGTGTGCGTGCGTGACATCCAGAAGGAAACCCAAAGCAGAATGGTAGTCAGAGTGACCAAGACTGAAATGTGGCCGGCTAACACCCCTAAAAAGTAAAGCTAAATACTAGAGTGTCGTTACCTAAGAAAGCATGCAGTAGGTGCTTTGCTAATCAGTGCTTTGCTGATCAGTGACAGATAAAGTCTGTTAAGACTGATATACCTCACAAGACACACACTTACTGATAGTATGATGGGCCAAGTATGAGAAGTATGATTTTAAAACAGCTGAAGTCATAGTTCTGTGGCAGAGACATAGGCAGTTCTTTCTCCATAGGTGGAGTTGTGTGTTCTTTCCTCTCAAGCATGTGTACAGGGGTGAAACTGTGAGTCACGGGGAAGGATTTCTTCACCAGGAAAGTCAGTTACCTTTTCTCTGCAGGGCCCCAGCCAGTTCCAAGACACTAAAAGAGTTTCTGCTTTGTCAGGAAGCAGCATAGAGCTGCACTTGAAGTTTAAATACACAAAATCTGTCTTGCAGCCACCCCTACGTTGCTGAGGGTTCTAGGCCAACCTCTCTGATTTCCCTGAGATAGCACCTGCATTCGTGAGACAGAGCTGTGTTAGTCCACTTTCTACTGTTAAAAGAACTACCTGATGTTGGGTACTTTATGAAGAAGAGAGGTTTAGCAGCCCTCTCCTCGAATGGCCCCATCAGTATGTCCTCTGGAGAGGCCCCTTGCACTATGTCGCATCATGGTGTTTTAGGGTGGGGGGCCACCTGTGGCTTCTCTGGAACACTCAGCTGCTGGGGTCAAAAACTCAGCACCAGTAAGAAATTAAAGAGGCAGAGTTTAAAACAAAGGAAGATGGCTTTTTGCAAAAGAGTAGAAAAAGGGAGATAACTGCTCTGGAAGAGCTGTGGTCATCAGAAAGGTGTGTACTAATGAGCCCTTGTCGCCAGCTCATTTTGAGGTTGAGACAAGAGGATCGCTGTAAGTTTGAAGCTGTCCTGCAATACAGAGTGAGATTCTCTCTCTCTCAAAAAAAAAAAAAAAATGTATATGTATATATAGTTTGGGAAAATATTATTTTAATGTTTTATTTAAAAGCTATATTGTTAATTTATAACAAAACATTAACTTTTATATTATTATAAAATTATGCTACCACATGCATAGGTCATCAGTCATTTTAAAACTTATGTTATTAACTCATATTTGTGTCTCAAAGAACGTCATATTTTGAGGTAAGCACTGTGTATTGAGGTGGGAAAGGCCCATTTTTTTCACTCTTTCAAAATCTTTGTTATTGAACCTTATAAGACATTTAGTAAAAGCAAAGTGATTTAAAAATAAAGAAAACTCAAGTATTTAAGCAAACGCTAGATAGTAAAATAATAGCAGTTCACCATATTTTTTCAAAAATGAGGCCCAACCTAAAAATAAGCCCTAGCATGATTTTTCAGGATGCTCATAATATAAGCCCTACCCCAAAAACTAAATTCCAGTCAAGCTCATCAGCCTCATGCGTTGCAAGATGTACTGTGTTTATTACTATGTGTTTAGTACATCTGTTGCAACACACAAGGAATGTATTAAATTATAAAATAATGTAATTAAATACAAATATTATTGATGTTAATACCTGAAATAAACCTTAAAAAAATATAACTATTTGTAAGTAGTTACAAATAGTTTGAACAGATGCCTTTGACCAAGACGTCAATACCAGTGGAAACAGGAACTCCAGACTTACTGTCCATTGACCAGCTGGAGTCCAGACACAATGTACATGCACCATGCACATGTGAGAACAAGCAGTGTGCTTGTGTCTGAGACAATCACAATTCACTTCCTCATGTGTTGGAACTGACGTACTTAATGCATTCATGAAAAATAAACATTTTCTGAATTTGGGTGCCTGCAATTTTGTGTTGCTTTTGTGTGAGTTTTGAATTGTCACCACTTTTGTCACCACTCCTGCCTCATACATCTTCAGTTAACACTTGATTTACTGGAAGCTTTGTGAAATCAGCCTGCAAGAAGTCTTGACTTGGATAAAGAATTCATGGGATGAAATCACTGACAGCTGTGTCGCCAATGCGCTATGAGCAACCTACATGAAAAAGAAGTGCTCATTTCAGGAGGGCGCTATGGCTGACGTGAGTGTAGGGACAGTTAGGGAGGAGTAGGTGGCACGGGGCATGAGCTGGCAGCGAGCATGACAGAGAAGTGCGTGCTCGTTCATGGCAGGGCGGCTGGAAGGCGCTGCCCTGTGTGGGTACTTTGCGTGTTTGCCACGCGCCCATAGCTCCTGTGGACTGTGGCTCAGCCCAGAAACAAACGGTAAGACTCCAATTTTACAACCAGGGGAGATAGTTACTGTCAGAAAATTGGTTCACCCCATCAGTATGGGCAAGACAAAGACACGGTGCTGAGCACCCCACCTAGGGATCTCCCTGCCATCCAGCTGGCTTGCTGTGTATCCCCCCACTCCCAGATACAGTATCAGTGAAACTTGTGCTTTACTTCATTTTCATCATCCAAGTTTCTTACTCCATACCAAACAGATGAGAGATTTTCAGTTCTCAGTCAGCCTCGCTCCACCTCCTGCATTCCTGCCGAGATGAAGAGATGACCCAGGGAAGCAGAGGGTGTCTCACAGAAGGACCCGAGCCCCCAGACTGCCACCAGGCTTAAGAGATTGGGGCCAATGGCACAAAGGAAATGGAGTCGATAGAAATTCAGGCCAGTGTTCGGGGTTTGGAGAGTTACGATGCTTCAGAAGATGATGTGACTGTACTTGAATAAGTGTAGATTTTTGTACATGAATAAATGTAGATTGCTGTGCGTGGAAAAATAAGGCATTTTCTGAAAATGAACCCTGTTGCATCTTTTGGAACAGAAATTAGAACATGATCCTTTTCCAGGGAAATATGGTACAGTATTACAGAGACACAAGTGTTTTTTAGCATCTTACAACTGTTAGCACTAGGCAGCATAAACAAATGCATAATTTCTTGTAACAAGAAATTGTTTTTAACTAACAGTTATTATAATATAAAATAAGTTATTCTTATAACTTCAGGACATCTTAAAATGATGAACAGAAACAACCCTAAGATGATTTGAAACTTATTTTTTAAAGCTTATTTTTAAATAACTAGTTAACCTGCAGTTTAACAAAAGTCTTTACGTTTGGAATTTATTGTCTCTAAACTAGTTATTTGGAAACTTATTAAAAGGATCATTATTTTGATTTTTATCAGTGTTATATATATATATGTATCGACAATTTATGAAATATGTTGACACAAATAGATGCTTAAGATTTTAAGAAGCAAAGAATATATAAATTTACATATAGCAAATATTTTTAATGTCTTAATTATAAATACATGTTTATGTACTTATTTAATTTTAAATACTTGTTTGATCTTAATTTTTAACACTTACTTTTATATTATCTACAAGATGTAAAATACCTAACAAACACGTCAGTATTTCAAAACAATTTTCTTTGCAACTATAAAGTGCCATTTTATTTTTACTTTTATTAATACATATTTGCAGTATGCAGTGATTACATTCACTGTAGAGAATTGGTGCATGTAGATAATGCATTTCAATTCTATTTTTCCCTTTCCACTACCTTTTATTTTTTCAGCATCAGATTCATTTATTTTATATGACCTTCGTAAGTTAACTATCATATATATAAATTGAAAACCAGACCAGTAGGCCAAACAACATATAAAACATGTAAGCCAGTTGTACAAAGTTAAGGTGTAATTTTGGGTACATTGTCCCCACTGGATTACAGTACCTTTTTTTCTTTGCTGAGGAAAATGCTTTAAAAATCATAGTCAATATTCGGAAATTCAATTCTATGTAGTATAACGAAATGCTGTTTTAAAATCCTCGAAGGGTATTTTGGGGCTTTTGGACTTGAATATTTACATTGAATTCTTTTTCACCAAATTTTTATGTTTCCAAAAGCAAATTATCCTGAATAATATGGATGCCCATGAGTTAACCCACTGTTAAAGGAACTGTAATAATTATGAACACTTAAAATTACAAAACTGAGAAGATTACAGAGATTTAACACCTGTCGGGAAAAATACTCATTTTACATCAGCTTTCCCTGGCTTCATCATTGTAGTTGTGGAAATGACTGTTTATATAACAGTGCACTCAGATTTTGAGGAAATTAAGAAGTACAGCATGTCTGGACAGTGTTTACTCAGATACAAGTTAATGTGTAAGACAAAATTGTCTGCTTTTTTTTTTTTAAACATAGACTTATTAAGAAAGTTCTCATACAGACTTTTACTAGGTAATGTTTAAGAAACAAAATTTTTAATTGCTCTCATTTTTTTCTATAATCAACCGTACAGGATTTTTATTACTTAGTATAACTTTTACTGAATAGAATAACCAAGTAGAAGCTATCAGGCTTTGTAAACCTCTTGTCTAAGAAAGTAACCCTGAGGACCAATCCTAAACTGATGTAGTAAAGACACAGGGATACTATAGGGATGGGAAGTCGGCAGACTGGGGCATTTACCTGCTACTTATTAAAAAGAATCAGAATTTAAAAGCCATTTTTGCTATATACTTTATTTAAATCTCTATGCAGTAAAGTACTGTATTTAGGGCCCCTTTTATTAATGTAAGAAGCAACTTTTTTATGGACTATTGCTATATACCATTTTTTGAGTAGCTAAAGAATTTAAACATTTAAATAAAAGAATGTCTACCCAGTGCTATATTTGTTATCATAATTTTTATCTGACTCTGATTTTAAGTCTTTAACATCTTAAACTTAGAAATGTTAATTATCTTTGTTTTTATTGTTTTTATACCTTTACAAAACTGAAAAAAAATTTTAAGTTAACCATCTAAGATATAATTTTGGTTGCCTAACACAGGCAGTGTACATGTTTTCAGTTAGGATACATTTGTCATAATTTTTAGAACTTTTTTAAAGTTACATGAACAATGAATCATTTGGGTTTATGCTTTCAGGTTACTGCATGCCCTTATTTTTAAATTAATCTGGTGCCATTAAATAATACATAAGCACAAGTATATGCAAAGTATTTAATACACACATTTATGTCACTCTCTATAAAATCAGCTTTTTTATTTTAAAGAGAATAAAACAAAAGAGGACAAATCAGAACAGAACAATGTAAACAACATAGCACTTTACAACAAGACAAATGGATATTAACAGTAGCTACCGTAATGTCTGTTTCTTTGAAGCAGTTGAGCACAGCTTCACACACAATAGTATCAAACATAACCAAATATTATAAAACCATTCAGAAGAATGAAAGTATCACAGGACATTCAAAACCAACTAACAAAATGAACAATGGCTTCTATAATATCTCATTTTCCACAAAAAATTTGTTTATAGTATCACACATATTAAAATCCAATAAGACACAACATGATAGAACCAATGGAAATAGAAGAACAAAAGCATGGTAAGACTTCAAAGAAAGATAATATTAAATCAGCAATGGCTGCCATAATGTCTTGTTTTCTTCAAAGTGGCTGTTCATACCATTGCACATAATAAAGTCAGACAGAACAGAATAAAACCATTTGAACAAATGAATGAAAACATAAGTCTTCAAAGTAATATAATAGGGAACCATGATTACCATAAAATCTTATGTACTGTTCTCATTTCTTACCCTAGGGAGACTATCTGGCATTTATACATGTGAGGTTGTTGATTTATTTCACTTATGTGTATGGTTTGTGTCCTTTATTTATAAATACCTCAAGTCATCATTTCTTATGGCTGAGTAGTACTCCATTGTATAAAAATAGCATAACTTTTTTATCCATTGCTCAGTTGATGGGCACTTAGGTTGTTTCCAAGATCCGGCTATTACAAATTGTGCTGCTATAAACATGGGTGCACATATATCACTGTGGTATGGTGTTTTCAGTTCTTCTGGGCGTATACCTAGAACTGGAATAGCTGGGTCAAATGGGCCTTCCAATCCCAGCTTTTTGAGGAATCTCCAGACTGACCTCCACAGTGGTTGCACCAGTCTGCACTCTTACCAGCAGTGCAGAAGAGTTCCTTTTTCCTCGCAGTCTCTCCAGCATTTGTTGTTGGTAGTTTCCTTTATCCTGGCTATTCTTTCTGGAGTGAGATGAAATCTCAGTGTGGTTAATTTACATTTCTCTAGTGACCAATGATGCTAAACACTTACTCATGTATTTATTTGCCATTTGTATTTCTTCATCTGAGAACTGTGTATTCATCTTGGATGCCCATTTTTGGACTGGGTCTTTGAATTTTGGGGGTCTGACTTTTCTTAAGTCTTTATATGTTCTAGAAAGAAGTCTTTTTCTGAGGGACTGTTCACTAAGATTTTTTCCCAGTTTGTGGGTTTTCTTTTCAATCTGCTGGAAATTTCTTTCAACATGCAGAAACTTTAATAAGATGTGATCCCAGTTATTGATTTTGGGAAGTATTTCCTGTGCAGTTTGATTCTTGTTCATGAATTCTCCACCTACCCCTATGTCTTCAAGATTATTACCTACTTTGTCTTCCAACAGATTTAGTTTTAATATTTAGATCTTTGATCAATTTAGACTTTAGTACATGGTGATAGACATGGGTCTAGTTTTAGTTCTCGGCATATGGAGAGCCAATTTTCCCAACACCATTTATTAAAGAGACTATCATTCTTCCAGTGAGTGTGTTTGGGCCCCTTTATCAAAGATAAGGTGGTTGAGTGTATTTGTAGTTGTAGTTGTATCTTCTAATATATTCCACTGATCTTCAGATCTGTTTTTATTCCAGTACCATGCTGATTTTATTACAATAGCTTTGTAGTACAATTTCAAGTCAGGGATTGTGATGCCTCCTGCCTTGCCTTTGCTGCTTAGAATTAGCTTTGCTGTTCTAGGTCTCTTCTGGTTCCAGATGAATTTTAGGAGTGATTTCTCTAGATCTATGAGGTACGTTAGTGGTAATTTGATTGGGATTGCATTGAATCTGTATAACAATTTTGAGAGAATGGCCATTTTCACAATATTTATTTGTCCTATCCGTGAAGAAGGGATGTCTTTCCATTTTCTGAGGTCCTCTTTGATTTCTTTTTTCAGGGTATTATAATTTTCCCTGAATAGCTCTTTTACTTCTTTCATTAGATTAATTGCCAAGTATTTCTTTTCTTTGGATGCTAGTGTGAATGGTGTGCCTTCCCTTAAATCTCTCTCAGTGCTTTTGTTGTTAGTGTATAGGAATGCTATTGATTTTTGAGTATTGACTTTGTATCCAGCTACATTACTGAATTTATTTATTATATCTAGGAGTCTTTCAGTGGAGTTTTGGGGGTCTTCTATGTAGAGTATCATGTCATCTGCAAATAATGATAATTTAACTTCCTGTTTTCCTATCTTTACTCCTTTTATTTCTCTCTCTTGCCTAATTGCTTTGGCTGGTATTTCCAGTACTATGTTGAATAGAAGCAGTGATAAAGGACATCCTTGTCTTGTGCCTGATTTTAAGATAAAGGCTTTCAGTTTTGGGCCATTTAATATGATGCTGGCCGTTAGTTTGTGATCGATGGAATTTATCATAGTGAGGTAAAGACCCTCTATTCCCATTCTCTGTAAGGTTCTTATCATGAATGAGTGTTGGACCTTATCAAAAACTTTTTATCCCTGCATCTGTAGAAATGATCATGTGATTCTTATTTTTGGCTCTGTAGATATGGTGGATTACATTTATTGATTTACCTATGTTGAACCATCCCTGCATTCCTGGGATGAATCCCACTTGGTCGTGGTGTATAATCTTCTTGAGGATTTGCTGCATCTTGTTTGCCAATATTTTATTGAGAATTTTTGCATCTATGTTCATTAGGGAGATTGGCCTGTAGTTCTCTTTTGTAGTTGGGTCTTTGTCAGGTTTTGGTATTAGAGTACTATTTGCTTCCAGGAATGATTTAGGAAAAATTGCTTCCTTTTCAATTTCATTGAAGAGTTTGAGGAGTGTCAGCATTAAGTCTTTGAATTTCTTTTAGAATTCCACAGTGAATCCCTCTGGAACTGGGCTCTTCTTTGTTGGTAAGGACTTAATTACATTTTTAATATGATTAATAGAAATTGGGTTATTCAGCAGTTTTACAACTTCTTGACCCAGCTTTGGTAGTTCATATGTTTCTAGGACTCTGTCCATCTCTTCTGTGTTATGGAACCTATGAGAGGAGAGCTTTTTGAAATAGACATTGATGATCTTCTGCATTTCCACAGTCAGTAGTGATTACACCCTTTTCATTTCTTCTTGCATGAATTTGAGTTTTTTTCTTTCCTTTTTTAAATAAGGTTGTCTAGGGGCTTATTAATTTTATTCTTTCAAAGAACCAACTCATTTTTGGTTTTTTTTTCAAAGATTTTCTTTATTTTAAAGAGTATAAAATAAACACAGAAAAACAGAACACAAGAAAGCAATGTAAGAGACATAAATTTCAAAGCAAGACAATCAGAGATCTTCACTATCTATCATATTGTCTCTTGTTTTCTTCCAAATAGGTGTCCATATCTTCACATACAGGGAATTCACATGAAACAACCTAGTATGGAACTGAGCTGAACAGGATGAGGAAGGCGTATTAGGTCTTCAAGACCAGACA
>PVJX010048344.1:0-11508 GCA_004027295.1 Dolichotis patagonum
TTTATCCTGTTTTGTTTGACTTTATTATACGTGATGCTATGAACAGCTGTTTTGAAGAGAACAAAACATTATGACAGCTATTGCTGATTTAATACTGTCTTTCTTAGAAGTCCTACCAAGCTTCTATTCTTCTATTTCCATTGCTTCTGTCTATCACATTGTGTCTTATTGGTATTTGAATATGTGTGAAAGTATAAACAAAATTTTTTATTGAAAATGAGATATTATAGTACCCATTGATCATTCTCTGTTGTTTGGTTCAGAATGCCCTGTAATTCTTTTATTCTTTGAATGGTTTTATACTTGCTTGCTATGTTTGATATTATTGTATTTGAAACTATGCTCAACTATAGCAGAGAAAGAAATATTGTGATAGCTATTGTTAATGTCTGGTTGTCTTAATGTTAAGTACTGTGTTGCCTATGTTGTCTGGTTCCGATCTGCTCTGCACTGAACTCTTTTTTCTTATTCTCTTTAAAAAAAATGGAAAAAATCTAAATCTACAACCAGACATATTAATCAAAATCCTAGAAATTCGCCACAAGGACAGAATATTAAAAGTTGTGAGAGAAAAGAAACATATCACCTATAAATGAAAACCCATCAGAATCATGGCAGACTTATCAATATAAACTCTAAAATAAAGCAGAGCTTGTAGGGCAGTATTTAAAATTCTGAAAGAAAGTAACTTCCATTCGAAATTGATGTATCCTGAAAAGCTAACTTTCAAAATTAATAGGGAAATAATATACTTCCATGACAAAGAATAATTGAAGAAATTCATAACCACTAAACCAATGCTTCAAAGGGTTCTGTAAGATATTCCAGACAGAGACAAAAATGACCACAATTCCAAGAGCAGTAATAGAAAGAAACCACCAACTGGGGGGGAAAAAGAAGAAAATTAGAAAGCCAACAGCAGGAAAATATCATTAAAAGCACAGGTCAAAACATATTGCTTATAACCATGAATTGAAAAGGTCTCAAATCAACAATCAAAAGAAACAGACTGGCAGTGTGGATCAAGAAAAATGATCCAACAATATGTTACATACAAAAAACACATTTAAATAAAAAAGTAATTTCATACACTAAAAGTCAAAGGATGCACAAAATACTCTATACAAAAGAAATCCAGACAAAAGCAAGGTTAGCTATTCTGTTTTCAGACAAAGCAAATTTCAAATAAAAATAATCAAAAGAGATAAAGAAGATCACTGTATACTTGTTATGGGATAACTTCCAAAGGAAAAGATAACAATCATAAATATGTATTCAGCAAATACCAGAGCACCTAGCTATAAAACAAATATTGGGAGGCATGAAAAGTCAAGTAAGCAATAACACAATAGTAATGGGGGACCTTAATACACATTAGTCTCAAAGAAATAGATCAACTACACCAAAAAATCAGCAAAGAAAAAACAGAAATTAACCATACCTTTGAAAAAATCTATTTAGTAGACGTTTACAGAGTGCTCCACACAAGAGCATGAGAGTAAACATTTTTCTCAGGTGCACGCAAATGTTCTCTAAAATAGACTATATGCTAGCCCTTTGAAAATTCTTAAGCAAATACTAAGGAATTCAAATTATCCCAAACATATTATTAGACCATAGTGCAATAAAATATAAATTAATGACAAAAGAAATCACAAAAACTCCATAAACACATAGAAATTGAATAATGCTGTCCATGACAACCAATGGGTTAGAGATGAATTGAAAGAAGAAATTAAAAAACATATACACTTAAATGAAAATTTGAATAAAATTGCTCAAATCTGTCAGATGCAATGAAAGCAATAATAAGAGGAAAATTTATTGTGGAGGATTCTCACATTGGGCAAACAGAATGAGCACAAAAAACAACCTAACGCTACACTTTAAGGTTCTAGATAACCAAGAACAAGTCAAGCCTAAAATCCATATAAGGAAGGAAATTATAAAGGTCAGATCAGAAATTTATATAATTATGACTAAGACAATGGTACAAAAATACAATGAAATGAAGAATTGGTTCTTTATTGTTTTTATTTTATTTTAAAGAGAATAAAACAAAAGAGAACAGGAAAAAGTAAATTGGAACAAAACAATGCAACCTACACAGCACTTCATGACAACTGAATATCAACAGTAGCTACCTTGATGTCTCTTTTCTTTGAAATAGTTGAGCATACCTTCACAAACAATAGTATCAAACATAACAAAATAGTATAAAACCATTCAAGACAATGAAAGTATTACAGGACATTAAAAACCAAACAACTGATAATGAGCAATGGCTACTACAATATCTCATTTTCCTTAAAAAATCTGTTTATATTATCACACATATTAAAATCCATTAAGACACAACAGGGTAGAACCAATGGAAACAGAAAAACAAAAGCATGGCAGGACTTCACAACAAGATGATATTAAATCAGCAATGCCTGCCATAATGTCTTATTTTCTTCAAAGCAACAGTTCATACCATCACATATAATAAAATCAAACAAAACAGAATAAAAACATTCCAACAAATGAATGAAAATATTATAAGACTTCAAAGCAGTATAATGGGGAACCACAGTTACCATAAAATCTTATGTACTCTTACCTTTTCTTACACTAGGGAGGCTATACTGTATTTATATATGTGAGTTTGATTTATTTCACTTATGAGTATGGTATCAAGTTGCATCCATTTATTTTTAAATATCTCAATGTGATCATTCTTTATAGCTGAGTAGTACTCCATTGTATAAAAATACTACAATTTTTTTATCTATTCCTCAGTTGATGTACGCTTAGGTTGTCTCCAAGCTCTGGCTATTACAAATTGTGCTGCTATAAACATGGCTGCACATATATCACTGTGTTATGATGTTTTCAGTTTTTCTGGGAATATGCCCAGGAGTGGAATAGCTGGGTCAAATGGGATTTCCCATCCCAGCTTTTTGAGGAATCTCCAGACAGACCTCCACAATGGTTGCACCACCCTGCATTCTCACCAAAATTGTAGAAGTTTCTTTTTCCCCACAGCCTCTGCAGCATTTGTTGATAGTTTTCTTTAATCTGGCCATTCTTTCTGGAGTGAGATCTCAGTGTGGTTTTAATTTGCATTCCTCTCATGACTAATGATGCTGAACATTTTTTCATGTATTTATTTGCCATTTGTATTTCTTTATCTGAGAACTGTGTTTTCATCTCAGAAGCCCATTTGTGGATTGGGTCTTTGAATTTCAGGGGTTTGATATTTTTTAATTCTATGTATGTTTTAGAGAGAAGTCCTTTGTCTGAGGGGCAGTTCACTAAGATTTTTTCCCAACTTGGGGGTTTTCTTTTTACTATGCTGTAGATTTCATTTGACATGCAGAAACTCTTTAATAAGACATGATCCCACTTATTGAGTCTGGGAAGTATTTCCAGTGCAGTTTGATTCTTGTTTATGAGTTCTCTACTAATCCTATGACTTAAGATTTTTAGCAACTTTGTCTTCCAAAAGCTTTAGTGTTTCTGTTTTAATATTTAGATCTTTGGTCCATTTAGACTTTAGTTTATTACATGGTGACAGGCATGGATCTAGTTTTAGATTTTGGCATATGGAGAGCCTTTTTCAGTACCATTTATTAAACAAACTATTGTTCTTCCAGTGAATGTTTTTGGCCCATATATCAAAGATAAGGTGGCTGAGTGTTTTGTAGTTGTAGTTGTATCTTATAATCTGTTCCATTGATCTTCAGGTCTGTTTTATTCCAGTACCATTTTGATTTTATTACAGTAGCTTTGTAGTATAACTTCAAGTCAGAGATTATGATGCCTCCTGCCTTACCTTTGGTGCTTATAATTGCCTTTGCTTTTCTAGTCTCTTCTGGTTCCAGATGAACTTTAATAGAGATTTCTATGGATCTATGAGATATGTTAGTGTTAATTTGATTGGGATTGCATTAAATCTGCATTACAATTTTGGGATAATAATATTTTTCACAATATTTGTTTTTCCTATCCATGACCAAGGGATGTCCTTCCATTTTCTGAGGAAATTTCTTCAATTTCTTTTTTCAGTGTATTATAATTTTCCCTGAATAGTTCTTTTACTACTTTCATTAGATTGATTCTTAAGTATTTCATTTTTTTGGATGCTATTGTGAAGGGTGTGGCTTCACTTATTTCTCTCTCAGTGATTTTGTTGTTAGTGTATATAAATGCTATTGATTTTTGAGTATTGACTTTGTATCCAACTACATTACTAAATTTATTTATTATATCTAGGAGTCTTTCCACAGAGTTTTGGGTGTCTTCTATGGAGAGTATCATGTCATCTGAAAATAAAGATAATTTAAATTCTTCTTTTCCTAACCATATTCTTTTTTTTCTCTCCTTTGTCTAATTTCTCTGGCTAGTATTTCCAGCACTATGTTGAATAGGAGTGGTGATAATGTGCATCTTTGTCTTGTGCCTGATTTAAGGGTAAAGGCTCTTAGTTTTTGCCCATTTAACATGATGCTGGCTGTTGGTTTGTCATAGATGGCCTTTATTATATTGAGGTAAAGTCCATCTATTCCAATTCTCTGTAAGGTTCTTATCATGAATAAATGTTGGATCTTATCAAAAGCTTTTTCTTCATCATTAGAAATAATCATATGATTCTCAGTTTTGGCTCTATTTATACGTGGATTACCTTTATTGATTTATGTATGTTGAACCATCCTTGCATTCCTGGGATGAATCCTACTGGGTTGTGGTGTATAATCTTCTTGATGATTTGCTTTATTCTGTTTGCCAATACTTAATTGAGAATTTTTGCATCTATGTTCATTAGGGAGATTGGCCTGTAGATCTCTTTTTCAGTTGGATTTTGGTACTAGAGTAACATTTGCTTCCAAAAATGATTTAGGAAGAATTGCTTCCCTTTCAATTCCATTAAAGAGTACGAGGAGTGTCATCATTAATTCTTCTTTGGATTGCATGTAGAAATCTGCATTGAATCTGTTTTTGCCTGGGCTGTTCTTTCTTGGTTAGGATTTAATTACATCTTCAATTTCATTAGTAGAAATTGGATTATTCAGCAGTTTTACATCTTCTTGACCCAGCTTTGATATTTCAGATTTTTCTAGGAATCTGTCCATTTCTTTTATGTTACTGAATCTATGAGAGTAGAGGTTTTCAAAATAGTTGTTGAAGATCTTCTGTATTTCCACAATCTGTAGTGATTCCACCCTTTTCATCCCTTACCGCATGAATTTGAGTTTTTTCTTTCCTTTTTTTAAATAAAGCTGCCTAGGGTCTTGCCAATTTTTTATTAGTCTTTCAAAGAACCAACCGTTTGAATCATTGATCCTTTTTATTGTTTTCTTAGTCTCTATTTCATTTGTTTCTGTTCTGATCTTTATAATTTCATACCTGCTTTTGGCTTTGGGCTTGACTTGGTCTTATTTTTTCTAGATGTTTCAGGTGTAGTATCAGGTTGTTTATTTGTGTTTGTTCTGTTTGCCTGATATGGGAATTCACTGCTACACATTTTCCTCTGAGGACTGCTTTCATTGCATCCCACAAATTCTGGTAAGTTGTATTTGTATTTTCATTTGCTTTTAGATATTGTTTAATTTCTTCTTTAATTTCCTCTGTGACCCACTGATTGCTCAGGAATGTATTTAATTTTCATGCATTTATGGTGTTTTTGCACTTTCTCTTATCATTAATTCCTATTTTCATTGTTGTATGGTCCGTAAACATGCATGGAATAATTTCAATTCCTTCACCTTTACTTAAATATGTTCTGTGGGCTATAATACAGTCTATTTTAGAAAATATTCCATGTTCTGCTGAGAGTAATGTATATTTTGATGTTGTTGTGTGGAATATGCTGTATACATCTATCAAGTCCATTTGTTCACAAGTGTGATTCAGTTCAGTTCTGTGATTTCTTTGCTGATTTTTCGTCTAGTTCATCTGTCCCGTTGTGTCAATAGCATGATAAGGTTTCCTTGTATAATTGTGTTATTGCTTGTTTGATTTTTCATTTGTGTCAATACTTGTTTTGTATAGCTTGGTGCTCCCGAATTTGGTGCATGTATATTTAAGATTGTTATGTCTTCCTCTTGAAGTGTTCCCCTAACTAGTATGCAATGACTTCATTTATCTCTTCAGTTCATTCTTGGTTTGAAGTTCACATTGTCTGCAAACAGAATAGCTACCCCCACTTTTTTTTTTTAGTTCCTGTTGCATGAAGTACTGTTTTCCATCCTTTTATTTCGACTCTATGAGTTTCCATTTGGGTTAGATGGGTTTCTTGTAGACAGCATATGGTTGGATGTTGTTTCTTGATCCATTCCACCAGTCTGTTTCTTTTAATTGGTGAATTGAGGTCATTTACATTAATAGTTATAACTGATACATATTGGTTTATTTTTGACATGTTATCTTTCTGCTGTTGCTTCTTTATCTTTGCACTCTGTTTAATTGTCTGCCTTGCTTAGTGGTTTTTTCCTATGTGTATCTAGAATGTCTTTCAGTATTCTGTGCAGCATTTGTTTGGTGCTCATGAAATTCTTCAGCTGTTCTTTGTTATGGAAGTATCTTATTTCTCCATCAATTTTGAAGGACAGTTTTGCAGGGTACATCAGTCTGGGTTGGAAGTCATTTTCCTTTATTATCTGAAATACTTCACTCCATGCTCTTCTTTACTTCATTGTTTGTGTTGAAAAGTCTGCTGTGATTCTGATAGGTTTTCCTCTATAGGTGATCTGTCTCTTCTCTCTAACAGTGTTTAATATTCTGTTCATATGTTGGATTTCTGGGATGTGATTATTATATGTCTGGGTGTAGTTTTAATTTAGTTATGGCTATTTGGATTTCTTTTTTTATTTTAAAGAGGGTAAAATTAAACAGAACAAAACAGAACAAAATGGGACATAAGAAATCATAGATTTCAAAGCTAGACAACCAGAGATCTTCTCTATCTATCATATTGTCTCATGTTTTCTTCCATATAGTTGTCTATATATTGGCATACAGAGAATCCATACAAAACAACATAGTCAACCTCTCAAGTGGTGTCCAGATCACAGTCTCCCATCTGCTAACCTGGGGCAGGGGGGAGATGAGATGCTTGATTCTCAGCCAATGTGCTGACAGGCTCACAGCCACTTACCAGGGAGGGGAGTGGTTGCTTGCTTCCCACGTGCCCCATGTTTCAGCATGGTGCAAGTCTCAGGAGATGACAGTGTTTCCCTGCCTTGGGCCACTGGGCTATTTGAATTTTTATATGCTTCACTGATCCATATGTTGTTTCTTTACTTCAGTTTGTATCATTTCAGGAATTTCAGGTGTATGGCCGATATTTTCTTCTGTGTCCATGTCTCCTGGGCTTGCTTGGGATGGGCTGGCATTTGGAGATTACATTTTGGTCTTTTGTTTTGTCATTTTCCTATATTTCCAAGTTTCAAGTGATGCTCCAAAGCTTCCCATAGACATGCTGGAAATGACCTCGCATGCCCACAGCTTCCCTGGACTGATTGGAGGTCACTGGGCATGGCCCAGTCAGGCCCACAGGGTCCTCCCATGAATCTTCTTGTGGTCTAAGATGCTGGGAAGCTTCCTAACAGCTGGGAACCCCCCTTTCCATTCTCCCACTGCCTTGCAATCTATCATGGGATACAGGACCATCAGAGGCACACAAGGCCAGGTCCACCCCAGGCCACCCCTTCGTCTCCTCCACCATCCTGCTATCTACTGCAAGACACAGGACTGCCAGAGATACACAGGACCATGCCAAGCCAGCCTCTTCCACGCCCTTGCCACCCTGCTGCTGCCCTCTGGGACCCTTCACCTCCTTGACCCAGTATTGATGTTGACCTTCTCCTCCCACTCCTCCACCCACAACCATGGACAGCAGTGGATTAACCTTGCTGTGTCAATTGGAGCCTCAGCGATTCTTCATCCAAACAGAATATCTTGGCAGGCTTCCATCAGTGTGGTGAGTATGCCCCTAAAATAGGAATACAGTTTGCCACCTTCAGTGCATAAACAGGAGCAATAGCCCAGCTCTCTCCAGAAGTAGAATCTTGGCAACCTTGGGAAATAGTGTGAGTGAGCCCTTCCTTTACACAGAGAATATCAGGTAGGTTGAGGAGGGTGCCAATAAGGCCTCCTCCAACCTGGACAAAATTAAAAGTGCTTATGAGACACAGCACAGAGACACAATACAGTCCCAGCTGAAACAAACACTATAGACAGGGAGACCTGGTGACTCAGTATAAACTGAAGATATAGTAACAGCAGGAACTAAGGATTGATTTACATCAATACTACTAGGTTTGTCAGCCTAAGAAGAATATTGCACTCACACAACAGGCCCTACAGGAGGAATTCAGGTGACTGGCCCACCTCTTCATTGTGGCAGCCAGTAGTTGGACAAACAGCAATCACATGGAAAGATCCTAAAATATACACTATTGATAGGTGAGACTAGTGGGACTGAAGACCAAATATTAGCCCAAAAGGTGAAAATGACAAAATGAAAGAGCAAAATCCAATCTCAAACATCTAGTCCATTAGGAGCAAGTAAAGGAGACATTGAAATGGAGGACATTAAAAGTCACACACCAGAAATCTCTGAAAAGATAGTAAGTGAAGTAAAAAGACAAATCCATGAGGCTATATAGGAAATCAAATTAGAAGTAATCTCCCATATAAAGACAGGAAAAAACAACCTTAGTAAAAGAGTTGCTTAGCACAGCTAGAGAAGAAATAGATAAACAGTTCAAGAACATGGGAAACTGTTGAAACCATAAATGAACAATAGAGAAAACAAGCAAAATGCATGAAAAAACTCAAAGAGATATTCAAGGGACAACAAATTTTATTGAAAGCTGGCAAAATGGTTTAAATGAAGCTCAGAACAGAATTTTGGACCTTGAGGATAGGATCACAATTAGTGGTCCTGAAAGGCTAGAACTTTTAAAAATAATAAAGCAGCATGAAATGACAATCCAGCAGCTTCAAGATGATGACAAGAGAAACAATATAAGTGTAATAGGCATCAATAAAGATGCAGGAGTCAATGCAAATGACATTCGTATTCTACTCACTGATGTAATAGAAAATTTCACAAACATGGTGAAAATCTGATATTCAGATAAGTAAGGCATATAGAACACCAAACTGTAACAACAAACATAAATCTACACCAGTCATATAATAATTAATATCCCAGACATAAAACATAAAACAATACTAAAAGCTATTAGAGAAAAGATACAACTCACCTATCAAGGGAAAGCCATTAGAATCAAGGCAGACTTTTCAGCACAAGCCCTCCCATGAAGATGAACTTGGAGTGAGGTGTTTCAAGCAGAGAAACACAACAAATTTCAACCAAAATTGATGTACCAAACAAAAATTTCTTTTAAATTTAGTAGAAATACAAGATACTTACATGACAAAGAACAATTGAAGAAATTTATGTCCACCAAACCAAACCTAGAAAGAGTATTGAAAGATATATGAGACAAAGATAAAAATGACCACAATCTCCAGAACAACAAAAGAAAGAAACCAGCAGTCAGGACAAGCAATTAAACAAGGGGGGAAAGCAGAAAAAAACAACTGAAACATAACAGGGCTAAGTTGAGCCAGTACATATCAGTCATATCCATAACTGTAAATGGTCTCAATTCACCTATCAAAATAAATAGGTTGACAGAATGGAACAAGAAACAGGATCCCACCATATGCTGTATATAAGAAACACATCTGACTCAAAAAGAAACATGAGTTTCTTTTTGAACATGAGAATGAAAGTCAAAACATGGAAAACAGTATTCCATGCAACAGGAATGCAGAAAAATCAGGGATAACTATTCTGCTTGCAGACATTTTGAACTTCAAACCTAAAATGATTACAAGAGATAAAGAAGGTCACAACATACTTTTTAATGGAAAAATTCAACAGGAAGTACTAACAATCACTAATTTATATGCACCAAATACAGAAGCACTCAACTATGTAAGACAAATTGTAATGGGCATGAAAAAAAACAAATACACAAGAATACAATTATAACAGGAGACCTTAATGCCCCATTGTCACAAAGAGATAGATCAACTAGACAAATAGTAAGCAAATAAAAAACAGAACCAAATCATACTTGTGAGCAAACAGACTTACAGATATTTACAGAGTATTCCAACTAACCACATCACAATGTATATTCTTCTCAGCTGTACATGGGACATTCACCAAAATAGACCATATAGTAACCCATAAAACATTCCTTTTTTAATTTGAAAGAGACTAAAACAAAAGGGGGCAGTACAGAGCAGATCAGAACAGGACACCATAGGCAACACAGTACTTTACATTAAGACAACTGGACATCAACAGTAGCTAACACCATATCTCTTACTCTGCTATAGCTGAGCATAGTTTCAAATACAATAATATCAAACATAACACAATAGTATAAAGCCATGCATAGAGTGAAAGAATTATGGGGCTTTCTGAACCGAATAACAGAAAATGATCAATGGTTACTATAATATCTTATTTTCGATAAAAAAAATTTTGTTTGAACTATCACACATATTCAAATTCCAATAAGACACAATGTGATAGATAGAACCAGTGGTAGTAGAACAAAAGAAGCATGGTAGGACTTCTAATAAGGATGATATTAAATCAGGAATAGCTGTCATAATGCTTTGTTTTCTTCAAAACAGCTGTTCATATCATCACGCAAGATACAGTCAAACAAAACAGGATAAAACCATTCCAACTGATGATTTAAAATTTTGAAAGACTTCAAAGCTATGAGATGGGGACTCATGCTTACCATACAGTCTTATATACTCTTATCAAATCTCATACTAAGGAGACTATATGGTATTTACCCTTGTGAGTTTGGTTTATTTCGCTTAAGAGAATAGTCTCAAGTCGTGTCCATTTATTTATAAATATCTCGATGTGATCATTCTTTAGAGCTGAGTAGTACGCCATTGTATAAAAATGTCACAACTTTTTTATCCATTCCTCAGTTGATGGGCACTTAGGTTGTTTCCAAGATCTGGGTATTACAAATTGTGTTGCTATAAACATGGGTGCACATATATCACTGTGGTATGATGTTTTCAGTTCTTCTGGGAATATGCCTAAAAGTGGAATAGCTGGGTCAAATGAGACCTCAAAACCCAGCTTTTTGAGGAATCCCCATACTGACCTCCACAGTGGTTGCACCAGTCTACACTTCCACCAACAGTGCAGAAAAGTTCGTTTTTCCCCACAGCCTCTCCAACACTTGCTGTTGGTAGTGTTTTCTATGTTGGCCATATTTTCTGGAGTGAGATGGAATCTCAGTGTGGTTTTAATTTGCATTTCTCTCCTGACTAATGATGTTGAACATTTTTTCATGTATTTATTTGCCATTCGTAATTCTTCATCTGAGAACTGTGTATTCATTTCAGATGCCCATTTGTGGATTGGGTCTTTGAATTTCGAGGGTCTGATTTTTTTAATTCTTTATA
>PVJX010048345.1:0-11456 GCA_004027295.1 Dolichotis patagonum
AACCCACAGAATGGGGAAAATTTTTTGCCAGATTTTCCTCAAAGGACTACTATCTAAAATATATGAAGAACTCAGAAAAAATCAGAGCCCCCCCAATTTAAAGACTCAATCCAAAAATGGGCATCTGAGATGAACACACTTCTCACATGAAGAAGTAGAAACAATAACTAAATATATGAAAAAATGTTCAATATCACTGGTTAGGGCCAAGGATTTAGCTCAGCGGTATAAGCACCTGCCCGGCAAACATGAGGTCATAAGTTTGATCCTTGGTACCAAAAAAAAAAAAAAAAACCACTGGTTATTCAAGAGATGTTAATTAAAACAACATTGAGATTTCATCTCACTCCAGCAAGAATGGGTGCCATAAAGAAATCAAGCAATAACAAATGTTGGTGGGGGTGTGGGGAAAAGGAGCCTTTATTCACTGTTGGTGGGAGTGTAGACAGGTGCAACCACTGTGGAGGTCAGTGAGGAGATTCCTCATAAAACTAAGACTAGAGGCCCCATTTAATCCAACTATTCCCCTTCTCAATATCTTCCTGAAAGAATTAAAAACATCACATCACAGTGATAGATGCATACCCATGTTTATAGCAGCACAGTTTATAGTAGCTGAATCTTGGAATCAGCCCAAATATCCATTAACTGATGAATGGATAAAGAAGGTGTGAGGTTTAATATAATGGGGTACTACTCAGCCATAAATAAGGATAAATTTGAGACATGCCTAGGTAAATGAATGCACCTCAAGACATTCTCTTAAGTGAAATAAAGTGGACACACATGTTTAAGTATCATGTGATTTTTCTGGTATGAGAAACAAAGAGTGTAAGCAAGGACCAAAATATATAATCGGCACTGGAAATTTGGAAGAAAATGTTCAAATGAGAAGGAAAACAAGGGAAGGGGGATGGGGAGAGGAGGGAATGAAAAAGGAAAAATCAGAATAGAAGGAAAAATGGAAACAAAGGTTTTGTTAATAAGGAGGGGAAAGGGGACTGAAGGGAAGGGTACAGAATGGAAAAAAGGGAGCTATATCATGCAAATTCCCTATGGCAAGTGTTATCAACATTTATATCTAAAATGTACCAATAAAATAAAAATTAAAAAAAGAAAGGGAGGTGATTGTGTCACACAGAAAGCATAGGCCTCTTAAAGCCTTCTGGACTAACACTGAGGATAATGAGATACCATTTGTTATGGCTTCTGTTTAAATGTCCCCCAAGAGTCTCATTCGGTTTGGGGCTCTGGAAAAGTAATGAAATCATGAGACCATTACAGCTAAGTGTGATAGTAGGGGGGCTGGTCCTGCTCGGAAGAGGTGAGTTGTTGAGGGTGTGACCCGGCAGAGTGCATCTCCCTCCCTTTTTGCCTCTTTGCTTCCCAGTCGCCAGCACCTACATCTGAAGGAAGAGATGTTTATTTTGGCCTACTTTTTAATAACATATAATCTTACTATATCGTTTAGGCTGGCTTTCAACTTACTTTATGGGTTTTTTTTGTCTGTTTGTTTGATTGTTTTGTTTTTTTGTGTTGTTTTATGAGACACGGTCTAGCTGTACATTTCAGGCTGGCTTTGACTATACTGTGTAACCCAAGATGGACTCAAACTCCCAGAAATCCTCCTGTCTCAGCCTCCCAAGTGCTGGGATTACAGGTGTGCACCACTATGCCTGACTTTGTTCCTCCCTTTTGAAATGAGAATATTTACACTGTGCCATTGTATCTTGATTTTTATAGAGGCTCACAGCTAAAAGTTTGCCTTAAGACTCAGAAGAGAATTTGAGTTTGGACTTTTCAACAATGATGGGATTTGCCAACTCTTACAGAAGGACTAAATGCATCTTGATTGGTTTGTATTTTGTTTTGTTTTGTTACTGGGAATTGAACCCAGGGCCTCATGCTTGCCAGGCAGGTGCTGTGCCACTGAGCTACATCCCTGACCCTAAATGCATCTTGAATAAAGAGGTGTGCATGAGTCTTTGGGGGACCAGGGTCAAAATGTATGGTTTATATCTAGATGCTCCCCAACAGCTGCATACACACACAGATGGGGCTTTTGAAAGGTGATTAAACCATAGAGCAGCTGGGCATGGTGGCACATACCTGTAATCCCAGCACTCAGGAGGCTGAGGCAGGAGGATCGTCATGAGTTCGAGGGCAGCCTGAACTATACAGTGAGACCTTGTCTCAAAATAGACTAAAAAAAAGACAAAAAACCAGGCATGGTGGTGCACACCTATAATCCCAGCACTTGAGACGCTGAAGCAGGAGGACTGCCATGAGTTCAAGGCTGGCCTGGGCTACATAGTAAGATCAAAGCCAGCTTGTACCACATGGCAACACCCTGTCTCATAAGAGAGACAGAGAGAAAGACAGAGAGAGAGAGAGAGAGAGAGAGAGAGAGAGAGAGAGAGAGAGAGAAACTATAGGATCCCTAGGCTTAGGCTAAATGTGATATTAGGGTGTTTGGGCCTGGTCAGAAGAGGTAGGTCACTGGGAGCATGACCTCAAAAAGTGTACTTTCCTCCCTTCTTTGCACTTCTGTCTGCTTCCCAGCTGCCAGGACACGAGCTACTTTCCTCCACCCATCATGCTGTCCTGCCTGGAAGCCCTGTGGACTAAAAGTGTGAGTCAAAGTGCACCTCTCCTTTAAATTGCACCTACCAGGGATATTGTCCCAGCAATGGAGAAAGTGACTCAAAACACCATTTAAACTGGGTGTGGTGGCGCACGCCTGTAATCCCAGTACTCTGGAGGCTGAGGCAGGAGGATTGCTGTGAATTTGATACCAGCCTGGGCTACACAGTGAGTTCAGGGACAGCTTGAACTGTACAGCAAGACCTTGTCTCAAAAATCCAAAAATTAAAAAATAAATAAATAAAGACACCATTCAAGATTTACTAGTGGATGGAGGCAATCAGATTTGAATTTTTGGAAAATCCAAACATAAAGGAAGCAGAAGGACTTGTACAGGACATGTAATACCATCCAGAGTCTAAGGGTTACATATTGCGGTATCACTCTCTGTCCTTCGTCCATCCCGTAGTCCACCTGACTTGCTGATGCATCTCAGAATAATTTGCAGACATTGGTACACATCACCTGAAACCATGCACCGGAGTTCAGCATTCGTGTCTAGCTTCTTTCTCAGGATGAAGAGAGAAAGGACTCATTCAGTGAAATGTGTACATCTCAGGTGTAACACTCTGCAAGTTTTGCCAGAAGTGCAGGCCTGTGTAACCCAAGCCTCTATCACCAGGACTCTCTCCCAAAGGAAAACAAAAATCTGTGCATGCTCAACTTACTTATATAAAATGACATAATATTTGCCTATAGCCTACACTACATCTTTCTGCGTGCTTCAAATATCTTTAGATTACTGTTAATATCCAAATACAATGTAAATGCTATATAAATAGGTGTCCTGCTTTTAAGGAAATCACACAAGGAGAAAGGTCTGTACATGTTCAGTGGCGATACAATTTGTTTTTTTTTTTATCTCCAATCACAGTTGCATTCATGAATGGAGAACTAGTGGATATAGAAGAATGACTTACTTGGGATCATGCAATACTCTGCTTTATACTAAGTCTTTTGAATGGTGTGAATCAATAGTTTGTTCTTATTTATTGCCGGATATTGCTCCATTTTATGAATTTATTGCCAGGCATGTTGGTGCATGTCAGTAATGCTAGTACTCAGGAGGCTGAAACAGAAGGATTGCTGTGAATTTGAGGCCAGGCTAGGCACATCGTGAGTTCAAAGCTAACTTGAGCAACATGGCAAGACTCCATCTCAATGGATAAAAAGGATGTGATACTTTTATATAATGGCGTACCACTCAGCCATAGAGAAGGATAAACTGGAGACTTTTATAGGTAAATGGATACAACTTGAGACCATACTCACTGGTATAAATCAGACACACGTGTGAAAACATCATGTTGTGTCACTAGTGTGAGAAGCTGAAAGGAACATTATGTACATGAATATGTATATATAGAGGTATATAAAAATAGTTAAGCTAGTTATACACTGGTTTCTCTGAGGTCATTGAAGAGAAAGATTTGTGCTAGTACTGTTAGGACAATTGAACGCAGATGTCTTGTGCTGTGATGAATGATTTGGGGATGGCAATGCACAATATATGTACCATTGCTATCCCCCGATTGATATGTTTTAAAATTTTGTTTTATTCTGTTTTATTTTTTTATTTTTGAAATCAAGTGGATTTGAAGAAGACACCATCTCAAGGAAAAAAAAATGAATTTACCATTGTTTGTTTATTGTCCTACTGATGGACACGGAGGTGCTTTCTACTTTGGGTTTACTGTGAATAAAGTGGCTCTCTGCTTCCTGGTGCACATCTTGTTTTATTTGATACTTTGGGGGTCTCAATATTTTGGACAGCAGAGGGCGACAGCGAACTATTGAATGGCTGCTTGTAGTGCCCGGAATATGACTACCAGGAAGGATGAAGCATCTAGGACACATTTTACTACCTTCTCAGTAACAATTGTCCTACAAAATATGAAGACAGTTTGACAGATACGATCAATCTTAATTATCACTGGTTATCAAACCAATCATTTCTGGTGACTCACACAGGGTGAGTCCCTTGCTTGGCCAGGGTGATACACAAGGAGAACATGATCATTGGCAGAGGTGGAAGAGAGAGTGGTGAGCCTCATATGGTGTCACCTAAGAGCTGCTGTGTAGTTTGAACTCCAGGGAGCATCTTCCTGGCAGAATCTGCATGATTGTTGTCCCTGGTGTCGTGGCTAAGGCTCTCTGCCATGCTCTCTTGGTGTGCCCTGCAGTGGGGGTCTTGGACCACTGTTTGGACCAGCAGAACTGCCTCTTTGTGCTCTTGTAGTCTCCCTATGTCTCACACCCACCAGATCTCCTTTCAAGCACTACACCCTCCATGCCCCATAACTTGTCACTCCTGAGTATCTGCTGCTGGAAGCCCTTTGAGAAAACTTCACTTATCCCAAAGAATAGTTATGCTGGAGGGGAGGAAGCCAAGGAAAAGTACTTTGACGGTACGAGTGGGGCACCATTTCATACCGTGTGTGTTATGGTTTGTGTCTAGACATCTCCCCAAAGCCTCATGTGCTCATAAGTGAGGCTTTTCAGAGGAGACTGGGATGATATTGCGGCATTGCATTTAAGGGTGTGTGATTACTGCATTAGTCCACTGACTGGTTTGGCATAGTTCTGGGTGTGGTTAAAAGAAAGACCCACCTTGGGAGTGAGTGTTACCCACCCTGAGGGCAGGTAGCCTGGATGGAGTATAAGGAACAGAAAAAGGGTTACCTTTGTCACTTGCTGCTTCTTTGCTACTTTGCTGCTTTGTTGCCTTCTGCCTTCTGCCTGCCATTAATTGCCTGCCTCCTTCTGCCTGCCTCCTTCTGCCTGCCTCCTCTGTGATGCCCCTCTGCCATGCCACCCTGCCTTGGAGCCAGCCAACTACGAGCTAAAAACTCTACAAACTGTGAGCTACAATAAACCTTTCCTCCTTTAATATTGGGTGTTGGGTATGTTGCCTCAGCAATAAGAAAAGTCACTAAGACAGTGCCGCTTCCAAAGTCACTGAAACATTATCGAAAACGCAGTCCCTCATTGTCCAGACCAGAACTAAGGTCCAGAGGTTTGAGGTGTGGGAATCTGAGAGTTCACCATTTGAACAGGCATGCTGGCTGGTGTCAGCCAGGTTTGGAGGGTGCTGCTTGGGTCCCTGGTGGGTCTGTTGGTGGGGAGAGGCAGGTTCTGAGTAGCCTGAGGGATCCACAAGGCACAGGGATGGCACATGGGCACTGTGGGAGTTTCCTACAGAAGCCAGGCAGGAGAGTGATCAAGGGGCCAATTTGCATTCTACTTGGAAGCCAGCTAACTATGGACTGAAACCTCTACAAAGTGTGAACCAAAATACACCTCTCCTGCAGAAGTTAAATGTTACAGGGTCAGGGACGTGGCTGCTCTTTGTTCTGGTTGTTTATGTGCCTTCCATGATCATTCCTGAATGATGAGAAGACACCACGCCCACACAGGAGCCAGCAGCTGGTGGTGTATTTCCTTCCTGGTTGTCCTCAGCCCTGATCAGCAGGTCTGCTTCCATCTTTGTTGGATCCTGTACATCTCTGGGGGCCTCTTTTCCTCCTGCCTTCCCTTGAATGCATAGGGAGCAGCAGAACTGGCAACCTCTTCCTCTTGGCATTGAACAGTGTCCTCTATGCCCCATCCAAGAGGATGCCAGGTGTAATGAGCCGGGAAAAAACCAAACTAGTATCATGATCAGCAGCAGCAGCTGAATGTGTCAACCATCACACGGTGCTATATAAACACAATCGTTGAAAATGTTAATCAAGTTTTACAAGTTGCCTAGCACTGACATAAGTCTTTGGGAGATATAAAGGAGTCCGCTCTATGGAGACTGCATCCATGTGAAAAAGCATACACCGGAAGACAGGTGATAAGCAGGGGACAGGTGCCAAGGAGTCACAAGACAACACCTGCTGCTGTGTGCAGAGGAGAGACCAAGCCTGGAGAGACAGAAGGGAGAAGGGCAAAGCCACCACGGAGGGAGCAAGGCTTGGGGATGGAGAAGTAGGGAAGACACAATGGGAGAAGCTCAGCAGGAAAAAAGGGTTTGATAAAGAAAGCAACACGGGCTCACATCCACACAGAAACTTGCAGCAAATAATAAAACTGTTGATAGAAGCTTCATTTGTCATTGCCCATAGTTGGTATCTTAGTCACTTTCTCACTGCTGAAACCCAATACCCGATCCCAACAACTTAAAGCAGGAGACGCTTAGTTCAGTTTAAAGTTCGTAGAGGTTTCAGTCCATAGTCAGCTGGCTTCCAAGTAGAATGGCATAGTGGAATGGCCAGGATGGAGGAAATCTGCTCACCTTGTGTGGGGAAGCAGAGAACATGAAGAGAAGAACCAGGAAGGGAAATATACTCCTCCAAGGTCATGCCTCACTGACCCACCCCATCCAATCAGGTTCTGTCTCCCAATGTCACATTTAGCTATGACACCCTCATAACCCAGTCATCTTTCAAACCCCCACTTCTGAGCACATGAAGCTTTGTTTGTTCATTTTTTGTCTTTTTGAGACAGGGTTTCACTATGCAGTTCAGACTGGCCTTGAACTCACTTTGTAGCCCAGGCTGGCCTTAAACTCCCAGGCATCCTCCTGCCTCAGCCTCCTGAGTGCTGGGATTACAGTTGTGAGCCACCACGCCTGACCAGCACATGAAGCTTTGGAAGGACACCCAGCTATAAATCATAACACTTGAAAGTATCCAAAATGTACTTCAGCAGGTGAGTGGATAAATTGTGGCATAGGCAGACACTGGAACGCTATTTGATGATAAAAAAAATAATAATAATAAATGAACGATGAAGCCATGAAAAGACCTGGAGGGCAGGCATGGTGGCACAAGCCTATCATTCTAGCACTTGGTAGGTGGAGACAGGAGGATGGCCTGGGCTCCACAGGGAGTTGAGGGCCAGCCTGAACTGCACAGCAACACCTTGTCTCAAAAAGACATACAGAAATGGTTATGGTTTGGATTGATTTATTTATTCTGAGGCAAAGTCTTGCTATGTAGTTCAGGCTGGGCCCCAACTCACTATGTAGCCCAGGCTGACCTTGAACTTACGAAGTAGGTCACTGGTGGTGTGCCTTT
This sequence comes from Dolichotis patagonum, assembly GCA_004027295.1. Classification (NCBI taxonomy): domain Eukaryota; kingdom Metazoa; phylum Chordata; class Mammalia; order Rodentia; family Caviidae; genus Dolichotis; species Dolichotis patagonum. The sequence goes on from PVJX010048345.1 coordinate 7,707, forward strand.
GAAAGGTACCTCTTTTCCCTAATCTCTTCCTTTCTCTTCCTCTTTCTCTCTCCTTGCTTATTGGCCACCATAAGATAAGCAGCTTTGTGCTACCGTGTGCTGCCTGTCGTGACGTTGTGCCTCACCACAGTCCTAGACACAATGGAGCCAAGTGACCACAGCCTGAAACCTCTAAAACCACACGGCAAAATAAAATTTTCCTCCTTTAAATTGATTTCCCCGGGGTATTTTGTCACAGGAATGGAAAACTAACACAGGAAATCTTAAAGTACATATTATTAAGTGAGAGAAGCCAGTGTAAAGGCTACACACCGTATGATTCCAACTCTGTAACATTCTGGAAAATGTGAAACAATGGAGGTGAGAAAAATACCAGAGTTTGGCTGAGGTTAAGGAGAAGAGGTGAATAGATAAAGCATGGGAGATGTTTAGAGCAGTAAACCTGCACTGTACAATATTGTGATGGTGGCCACATGGCACTCTATGGTCATCAAAACCCATAGAATGCACACTGACTGTGGTATGCCTGATATGAACTACGGATTTTGTATGATAAGGATGTGTCTATGCTGGTTTATTGCACCTTGGTGGGGGATGTTAGTAGTGAGGAAGGCTGTGCGTTCTGGGGTCAAGGACATATGTTCCAGACATATCCCAGGAAAGCTGGCAATATCCATTCCATGTACAGTCTTACAAGATACAGGAAAAGTTAAGCTAAAAGCAAAGGAATGTGTGACACTCCATGATCCTGGGCGAAGCTGGGATACTAAGAGCTGGGACTCTTACGGAGGCTTCTATTAGAGGCTGTGGGGAACATACACAGGCTCTTTGGGGCAGGAGACAGCCTGGAACCCTCCATAGGCTGCAGGGGTGGAGGCAATGGTCAGGGTGGAAGGATGGTCCAGCATATGGGATGTGTGCAGTCTGTGGATACTGGGACAGTGAAGGGTGGCAGGCTGCAGGTCACACAGGCAAATGTCCTTGTGTGGTGTCACAGATGCCCAGAGTCAGCGTGACAGACATCCTAAACACCAGAGTCACTGCCAGAGGAGGCAGCCTATACAGGCCTACGATTAACCTGCTCCATACATAGGCTTGCTTAGACCTATAACTATATGCAGAGGATGAGGGTCGTGTCCTCAGAGTGCAGAGGCTGTGAAGCCTTCAGCAGAGGGGCTGGTGGCTCAGACTCTACTAATTTATCACACTGATCCCTGAGGAAATCAAGGAAAACAGGCATGATGTATCATTCATGATGACATCAGTCCCTTGTTCCTCTGTTACCACTGTGGTTGCCTTTGGGTATGTTCCTACCACTTTCAGTGTACTACTTTCTCTGATCTTCACCAAGCTTGATAAAGTCCTGTGATTTTTATGATCTCCATTTTATAGATGGGTGTAAGCGAGGAACACATAGCACATGTTCACATTATTTCTCTTTTTCTCCTCTCTGTCGCACTGCAAATTCGCCCTGCCAAAAGCTCACGGGAAGGCAGAGTATGTGTTGGGAATAAACCCGTCCCTAGCAGCTCCTCTGAGAGCCTGCAGCCTGGGTCCATATCCTGGAGGGGAAACTCGGGGCAGGGTTTCCCCTCCAGGATATGTAGTCCAGGGGACACTGGGAAAAAGAGAAACTGCCAGGTCTGAGGATCCAAGGCCAGCACTTGCCTCAAGGAAGACCATAGCCTGAGACACAGGCCAGCGAGGAACCCTCAGGAGAGCTGAGGTCACTAAGTCATTGCAGGTCACAGAGGCATGTCCACTGCAGCTGAACTGTGGGCCGTGTGTCAGGAAGGACCACGGGGAATTAGGAAAGGATGAGAAGCCTGGTCACAAGCGGTGACAAGGTAGGGGTGCTGGCAGGAAAGCCATTCACCATGAAACACGGGTAAAGATTAGTGTGTGGGGGGGATCAATGGGTTCTAAGTTACAGCTAAACAGAAGGGAGATGGTCCAGGGCATTATTACACGGTAGGAGACTAAAGATACTAATAATGTAGCGAACATTTCAAAAGTCTAGAAGACAGAATTTTGAGGGCTGGGGATATAGTTCAGTAGTGCAGTATCTGCCTGGCAAGCACTAGGCACTGAGTTAGATTCCTGGTGCCAAAAAAAAAAGAAAATAAATAAATAAAAAAGACCAAAACACAAAAAAAAGATTTTTGAAATTTTCATCATAAAGAAATGATGTATAAGTGCCTGCCTGGCAAGTGTGAGGTATTAAGTTCAATCCTTGGTATAAAAAAAAATTTAAAAAATGATATTTGAGATGATACATTTATTTAGCCTGATTTAAACATTAAATAATGCATACATGTGTTGAACATTACATAGTACCCCAGTAACATTTTCAGCATTTTAACATACATGTGTGATATATATATAATGTGCCACCACAACTGGCCCCATTTCTACATTTTTATGTATCAATTAAAAATAAAATAAATTGGGTGAATGATTTGGGGATGGCAATGCACAATGTATATACCATGATTGCCCCCAATTGACATGTTTTGAAATTTTGTTGTAGTTTTTTTTTCTTCTTCTTTTTTTTTGTCCTTGAAATAAAATGGATTTGGGAAAAAATTTTAAAAAGATAAAATACATTTCCAGGTATGTTGGTGTATTCCTGCAATTCCAGTACTCAGGAGGCTGAGGCAGGAGGATCACTGGGAATTCAAGACGAGCCTGAGTAACAAAGTAAGTTCAAGGCCAGCCTGAACTGCATAGTGAATCCCTGTCTCTTACTACAAAAGTAAAATAAAATAAAATTTACAAAAAGTAATTGAGGGCCAGCGATGTAGCTCAGCAGCACAGTGCCTGCCTGGCAAATATGAGGCCCTGAGTTTGATTCCCAGTACAAAGAAAAGAAAAGAGAAGAGAAGAGAAGAGAAGAGAAAAGGAAAGAAAGAAAGAAAGAAAGAAAGAGAAAGAAAGAAAGAAAGAAAGAAAGAAAGAAAGAAAGAAAGAAAGAAAGAAAAAAAGAAACTGAAATGCAAGTAAAAGATTAGTGAGCAGTGTTTTTATGCAACACGGGCAGCACCTTCCCTGCAGCCTTTTTATTTTTCTCTGGAAGTGTTGATGATAATGAAAAAGCACGGCAATAGAAGGGAGGGAAGGTGCCCAGCACGGACTTCCTGGCCTCCCGGCTCACACGGCCAGGGAGCCCCAGGGAGGGCACGCATAGCTGTGTGCCAGCTATGGCGCTGAGGGCACGTGTCACAGCCTCCAGCACGGGCCGTGGGGTTTGCTGCTAACTCTCGGTCCTGGGGGCAGACCCAGAGCTGCCGCGTAGGAGGAAGCAACGTGGCTGTTCCTCACCAGTGGCTTCTCCCAGCAGGTTTGTAGGACAGCCCTGTTGTACCCTCCTGGTGCCCCAACCTTGTCCAGCCTGTGCTCGGGTGTTCCCCAGAACCCCCAGCAAAGGAGCCCCAGGTAACACTGCCCACCCCCTTCCTACTCTCCTTGCAGTGGATCCTTGTCCTGCACTTGTAACTTGGCAAACAGCCTGACCTCCCCTTCAGTTACCTGCGCCTGCCCGCTCCTGACAGCTTCCCTCTTCCCTGTTCTCAGGGTGGATAACGGGCATTGTGGCTCCCTGCAAAGCGGACCTGTGCCTTCTCCAGGGTGCCTCATCTTCAGGGAGCTTCATTGTTCTCTTCTGCTGCAGCAGAAGGCTTGGTGGAGCAGGGGTGGCAGGGGTGTGGTCCTCAGGGACTATGCCTCCGCTCTGGGGAGCCCTCCCGCCCC
>PVJX010048346.1:0-11507 GCA_004027295.1 Dolichotis patagonum
TGTTTTTTTGTAACTGTTTGCAGCCTCACTGTGTGTTCACTTTGTATGCCTTAATTTTGTAACATGAACAGCTATTTCTGGGAGGACAGTATATGGTTTGTCAACTAATGATTTATGGTTTTTTTTGAGGTTTTGTATTGTTTCTACCCTTTTTTTCTGTATTGCTTTTTTTTCTCTTTAAATAAAATTTAAAAAAAAATGACTGCTTCTCAGAGACATCTTCCAGGTATAGTTGGCTTTTGGGTTTTGAGTCTGTTACAAGATCCTACCTCTTCAATTTATTGGGCATGAGAAGTTGCTGCTTATTTGGCCTAACCTCTAGCTCTTTGGTACTGGAGTATAATATTGTTTCTTATTCTCAGGGAATCTCAGTCTTGGCATAACAGGAAGAACAACTTATCAGAAAAATTATATCACCTTGCTTAAAGTGGTACAATCAGCAATAGCAATAGCAATAGCATGAACTACAGCCTAGAAAATGACAAACTGAGGTAACTATTGATTTGCCACATTTAATCTAACATTGATTAGATTTGTGGTTATATAACTAAGTCTAAAACAAAGCAGAAACTTGTATATAGTAAATATGCCCTCAATGTGATGATTTTCCCTCAGGGGAGAAAATTTAAGTGATTAGGGGAAAAAACAGCAAAAAAAAACTCAAGAGATTAGAAGAAAGACTGGAGGACAAAGGAAGATTATGCAAATTTTGGAAAACTGGTGAAGACAAGAGGGAAAGAGATAAGGAAGAAATAAAAAACATGAACAGAACAGAATGACAGCAACAAAACTAGAAACAATGTTCACATTCATAAAAGGGAAAAAAAATGCCCACTTCAGGGCATGTCTCTGATGTTCCTGGTAGATTGGGTGGGTAGACAGAACCCAGATCCATGTTGATTAACCCCAGCAAGCTAGCTGTATATGGTGGGGTAGTGCATAATCCCAGTAGACCTGCATGTTTGGTTCTATAGAAGTTCAGGCTGGTTTCTGGCTGTGAGGCTGGAACCCAGTTTGTTCAGCCTACAGCACTTCTTGAGCCTTCTGCTTGCTTGAACTTGTCTCCTTACCTCCTGACAATTTGAATTTGGTTTTGCCTGGCTCTGACATTGGGAGCCACTAGGTGGAGCCACCCAGCAACTGCACTGAGTTCGCAGCTCAGTTGCTTCCTGTCCAAGATGGCTACTGGCCAATCACCCTCTTCCAGGGTACATCTGAACCAGAATAACTCAACATTCACTGCAGTCTGCTGTGTCCACTGTTCGGTTCCACTGGTGCATGTCTCTGTGGAGGCCTCTAGGGTCAGCAGTGGTCACTGTGCTTCTGTTTCAAGCCACCCCTCCCATGTAGGTAGAAAGTACTACTTTCCACCTCCTTCTGCTGCACTGAGGTCTCTCTGTACTCTTCTTGTGAGTTTCAGTTCTCATTTCTGATTCTTGCTGGATCCTGGGGACTGTATGCATGTGGACACCACATCTGGAAGAGGCTGTTTCTCTTCTGTTCTCACCACCTTGCCATGTTCCCAGAATTTCTTTTGTTGATAATTTGTCTAAGTGATTTATCTATTTGTGATTTGGGAGTATCCCACTATAATTCTGCTGATGTTTATCTGATCTTTTATATTCAGTAGTATTTGTTTTATGAAGTTGGGTGGATCAGAATTGGTGCATATATATTTACAATTGTTACCTCTTTTGAAATTTTCCATTAAGCCAATATGTAGTGACCTTCTTTGCCTTTTCTGGTCAGTTTTTCCTCTTTTTATAAATTAGCACATTTATAGTACATAATGGTTACATTTACTGCAGGGAGTTTATACATGTACATAACACATCTTAATTATTTTTTTCATCTCCTTCCCTCCCATCCCTCCCTGCTTCATCTGATCAGGTCAACTTGAATCACACATTGCTGGGAACAGGATAGCTACTACTGCTTCTTTGGAGACTCCCATAGCATGGAATATTGTTTTCCAGCCTTTGATTTTTTTTTTTAGTGTATGAATTTCTTTTTGTATTAAATGTGTGTCTTGTGTACAAAACACCATTAAATTTTGGTTTTTGATCCAGTCTACCAAGCTGTGTCTTTTGACTGAGGAGTTGGTACTTTTTACACTTATAGTTATTACTGAAAGGTATTGAGTTACTACCATCATTGCATTATTTTTCCTGTTACTGATTCTTTTTTGCCTCTTCTACTTAACTGTTTATCCTACCTGATGTATTCATTTCATTAGATTCTTGGGCATTCTAGATTGCTTCATTCTTTTCTCTGCTCCTGCTTCATTTTTCCAGCTTCTAGTTTCTAGTTTTACTCTCCCAGGTCCTAGTAATTTATTTATCTTTGCTTTCCTAAGTTATTGTTTTCTAGGTGTCCAGTTCTAGGTTGCAGGTTGTATTTTGTAGTCAGTCTTTACTTTGATGTTTTTAATCCTCCTCATATAATCTTTATATATTATATGCTTTTCAACACAGATTTATAACTATTTTCTGTGTAGTTATATTTTAAATAAGTTAGGAGAAAAGAAAGATTTCAAAAAATTATGCTTACTCTGCCTTTCATATTATTTTGTCTTTATGTGAGGAGAGGGGATATAAATAGGGTAAGTTAAAATGTCATAAGTCTCACTGTTTATCATGATTTGAATAATTTTCTTGAATAAATGCTTTTTGTATTATTATTATTATTATTATTATTGTAATGGGGATTGAACTCATGACCTCACACTTGCCAGACAGGCGCTTAAGCCACTGAGCTAAATCCCCAGCCCACCTTTTATATTATTATAAACCACTGGTTAATATCCAATATTCTGAAGAGTCAGTTTTGACTTTTTTTGATCAGTGTTCTCATTAGTTTTATGAAGATGTAGATTGTTAGAGATCCTTATCTACCATTCCTATTGACAAAGCACCAATGTCCATCTAAAAGTTCTGTATATTCCTCATGTTTTCTGGGAGGTGTGTGTTGGTGTATGACTGAGATTCATTGATGAATTAAGAAAAATATTGTGTGGCATTTTCTGGGAAAACCACCTTAAATGACAGCTATTGTCAGGTATGGTGGCAATGATGTGTATGTATATTCCCTGTTACTTGGTAGAAGTAAGGTAGGAAAAAATCAGTTGAACCTAAGATGTTTGAAGTAGGCAGACATAATGGACATCAAGAAAAGTAAGAAGGCTGGGGATTTAGCTCAGTGGCCTTAGCGTCTGCCTGGCAAGTGCGAGGTCGTGAGTTTGATCCCTGGTACCAAAAAAAAAAAAAAAAAGAAAAAAAGAAAAGAAAAGTAAGAAGAGAAAATGGAGAGTGGAAAGAGATTGCTGTCATGTTCCTTTTGTTCTTTTATTGTCTCCTTCCACCAATCTGCTACCTAGAATATGGATGTAAAAGTCAGACCTGTGGAAGACACCTTGGATTTTGAGAATGAATTGTACCCTAAAAATGATGGAGTGGAGACATATAAATAGATGGATCGTAATGACTTTGCACCATCATGCAAGTGCTAGACAGCCAGATACTTTATATTAATTTCTGTAACACACACACTTTCCTTTATCCTTTTCTTGGGATGAGGTCTCACTTGGTAGCTCAGGCTAGTTTCAAACTCTGACTCCTTCTACCTCAGCCTGCCTAGTGTTGAGATGGTAAGTTTGTACCACGATGTCTGGTTTAAGTAATTTTTTATGGGTAGCTACTGCTAAAATTAAGTCTGACTCATATAGTAGTTATCAATGAATTGTAGGAATATTGGTGACTCTTAGTGTTTTTTGTTATTATTTATTCAGCTTTTCATAATTAGAATTTATTATTTTTTAAATATAAAAACCCTATGTACATGTAGATAAGTATAGTAGCATTATTGTATAAAGAGAAATAAGATGTGTACTTCATATATAAATATATGTTGGTACGTAAATTATACATACACATGTATATATTTCTATCTTCTTATGTTCTGGAGTATTGAAGGCAATTATCTTCTCTCAGTTATACAGTATATCAGATGGACGTATTTCCAAAACAGTTGGGAGCAATCATAACTGGCTCATCAAGCAAATCAAGAACTCAGTCCTAAGACTTGGTTTCAGTTGCTGTGGTGGGAGGAGGCAAAGATAAAGATAGTGGAGAGATTCTAGAGTACAGCAGATGGAATGAATGGAGACTGTGGAAAGGCGTGCTAATAACATAGAGAGCACTGTTACAAGTCAGCCAAGCTAGATCTCAACTCTGCTTTCTTCACTTTGTTTTTGGAGGTACATAGCCCATGCAGATCCATGTTAGTTCAATATTTGCATAATCATTACCATATTGGTTTTTTACCTATCTCCTCTGAGTCTTACATCATTGCAACAGGTAGGCCACTTCTCCACCCAGAACCAACAGGGAGGAAGCAGCCTGGTGTTATCTTGCAAAACAAATAAATGCAGTTCAAGCTAGATCACTGCCATATTTGCCTCTGGGAAAAGTTCAAGAGAGCATGGTTTGAGATTAAAAATAGAGCAAGCCCCCCCAACCTTTTTTAAGAGTAGGAAGAATTTGTTGAGAGAGAAAGCTTCTAAGAGGCCCAGAAAGTGGGTCACCTGCTGATCTCACTTCTCAAGCGTGTTTTATTGAGCAAAGCCATGAGGTCAGGTGGGTCAAGGTGGGACAGAACTATCATCAGTCAAGTATAGTTGTTTAGGTAATATTGATCCAATGGAAAATCACAGGATGGGTGGGAGGTGGGAAAATTTAAAGTGTAAAATTTTGATTACCTAAGTGAGTCACAGTCCAGAATTTATGAAACAAAAGCAAACTCTTCCCTCTGTCCAAATATCTTGGTGGAAGACCTCCAAATAATATAGGGTGTATGATAGATCTCTTTTTAGACGGGGGACCAGGGATCGAACTCATGACCTCACACTTGCCAGACAAGTGCTTATGTCACTGTGCTAAATGCCCATCCCCATATGATATATAACCACCATATAATTCAAATACTATAATGAAAATATTACAACTCCCAATCTGCTAGATGTCTGAAATGCCAAGTTTGTGTCCTCTAAAATTGAGGAATGAATTCTAGGAACAATGGAAGTATGTATAAGAAGAATTTATCATTTTGCTTTTAAAAAAATTTAAAAAGAGAAGAATTTATTGAGAGAAAGGAAGTTTCTGTCTGAGAGGGACGGGGAGAAGGGAAGGTGGAAAGTGGATTGCCCCAGCCTCTCTTTAATCTCTTAGGAGATAAGAATTTGGGGTCTCTCCCTGAAGCTTTCTATTTAGTAATAGAATGTTGAGGCATTCATATTTTCTTTCATTATTATTATGATGATGATGATGATGATGATGATACTGGTGATTGAACTTAGGGCCTATACCCCGCACCATTTCTTAATTTTAATTTTTTTTTTTGGTATGGGGGATCAAACTCACAACCTTGCGCTTGCCAGGCAGGCGCATAAGCCACTGAGCTAAAACTCCAGCCCTAACTTTAATTTTTTAAAATTTTGAGACAGGGTCTCACTGAGTCACTAAGTTTCCCAGGGCAGGCTTGAACTTACAGTCCTCCTATTTCAGCCTCACAGAGGGCTGAGATTACAGGCATGTGCCACAAAGATTGCTCTAATATTTTATTTTTATGAAGTATGCAAGTGTATTATTTTAAAAACAAAATAATACTAAACTGTTCACAAAAACCTTTCCTGGCCTTCTAATCCTAATCTCTAGAAGCAATTGTATTTAATACTTTTTATTGGTTTTGTATTTCCAAATAATATGCTTATTATATTAATGTCTTACACTTTAGGAGGCTGAAGCAGGAAAGTCACAAGGGTGAGCCCAGCTCAGGAAATTTATCGATTTAGTGAGATCCTGCCCCAAAATGAAAAACAGAGGCCCTGAGTTCAATCTCCAGTGTGTGTGTGTGTGTGTGTGTGTGTGTGTGTGATCAAATTTAGATGCTGTTGTTTATTTAGATGTTGTGAATCTGTCAGCTTCAAGTTAGAAAAGTAACGCCCTTTCCAGATTATTTTGTAGAGAAAATATAGTAGAGTTCTAAAGACGTTAGAACGTAGTTTTCAGTTGGGGTATTCTGCCCCACAGGGAACATTTGACACTATGTAGAGATATTTTTCTTGCCACAACCTGAGTATCTAGTAACTTATGGTATCTAGTGGATGGATTCTATTAGCCCTGTTGCCAATCATCTTCTAATGCACAGATCAGCGCCCCGCGCACACACAACAAATTATGTAGCCCAACATGTCAGTAGTGTTGAAACTGACCAACTATAGGAAGCCACCACCATTTCCATGCTAGAAGGTCAGAGGGAAAGGGAAGAGTTAGCAAATAGGAAGAAATAACAACCCAGGTGAGGTGGCTTGGCTGGAGGAGCAGCTGCTCAAAGCAGAGTGGGAAGGAGAAATATCCTGGCTTGTCCCTCAATCCAACTCTCCAGTCTCCAACTGCTGCTTCACATTGGCTGAATTTCCCCAGAGCCAGTCATTAAGGTCCACGAAGCAGAGTTGAAGCCAGAATGTCTTTTGGGAAATACCCTCTGCTCCACTGTAGACAGTACTGATGCGACTAAGAACCTGTCTTTCCAGCATGGAAACGAAAGGGTGCCTGGAGACTCCTTCCCTGAGGCTCGTTGTCTTATTGGCCAGGTGCAGCAGGACTAGGCCTGTAGCGGCTCATCTCAGCCCATCTGACACTCCAGGGATTATGAATCATGAGCAAATAATACAAAGACGGAATGGATAATTAAAACTCACTTATCTCATGATAGCCTCCTTTGGACTTTTCTGTGTGTCCTTCCTCTTAATTTCTAAAGTTTTGGTTCCTCACCATTTCCAAGTTGTTTCTTTAGCTGTTTGGGAGTGCCCCAAATCCTTCAGTAAATATCCTTCTGCACAAGATTTCTCAGCTCAAGTTCTCTTGCTTATAATCATTTGAATCACAAGTGAATGCAGCTAACTGCCTTTTCTGTCTAAGTGCAGAGAGAAAAATAATTTCTAGGATTGGATTACTAATTCAGAAGAGGTAGACTCAGGGCTTCTAATCTTGGAGAAGACCAACATACCTACATAGTTCCCCTAGATTTCACCCACTAGATGCCAGTAGTTCAGTGAAGAGGTAAGAAGTTATAAAGCTTCTCCTGCTGGGGCAAACTGTACTTTGATCTTACATGACTGCTGAGCCAGGTTCTTTTCTTAGAAAGCTAGCGCCTGGCTTTTCACTTCAAAGCATACATCTCCATCTGAAATCTCCTCTCAGTTGGTATTTTTCTTTCTTTTCTTATATGTTCCTATATAGCTCTGAAAATAGAGTGATTCAGCTATGTGAAAACAGCTGTACTTCTTAATAAAAATATCTTCTGGAGGAAAAGAGCTTTCTTCGTGTATAATTTTTCTCCCCAAATTGTTCAGTTTTTGGATTGTAGGAAAGGTAATGAGCTCAACAGAAAAACTAAAATAGACACACATGAATCCAAAGGAAGCTAAAGACAACTTTCTAGTTTGAGTTACCAGGCAACTGTCTCTCCAAGGATGCTGTCATTTTGATTTTACAGACTAATCAGGTACCTGAGTTTCTCACTCAAGCTGTCTTAAGCATAATGAATTCATCTTTTTTGAGTTCATCATAACAAAGTGTGAGCAGAAACTTCTCTCCTGCTGGGTGCACATTTCACTGTTTTCTCTTTTATAGTATCTTTGTTGTATATTTCAAAGCTCATAGGTTTCCATCTCTTCGGAATGTCTTTTGTTGAATCCTGTTAGAGCAAGAATGGATGGAAGAACATCTAGGTACTTCAGATTCTAATCCTATATCTATTAAAATGCTTTATCCACAGGAACAAAAGAAGGAAATTCTGCATAAACATCATCTAAGACAACAGCCATAAGAAACTCAGTCTTGTGCTTAGAAACAAAGTCACTGTACATAAGTAAGCAAAATATAATCAGGTAAAGAACTCAACAAAGAAAAGGTACATAGAATAGTGTTTTACCAACATTTTAGAAAAATTTACTGCAGTAACACTGTTTATGTTTAGGTACTTTTGTATAAAGATCTCAGAATAGAGTTATAGAAAAATTGCATGCAAATTTTCTATTTTCTCTGTCTGTATCACGATAGGTTACCTTTTTAATTATTATTCAATGAAAAGCTAATCTGTGCAAAGGTCTCTGGTGGACTGAATCTTCTCTAGTAGGGCTATAGTCCCAGGCCATTACACTTTGACATGGAAAGACATGTCAACAACCCTTGACCAATGATACAGGACTGAAAATAGGATCTACTGTCTGTGCCATTCTAAGTGGCCCAGTTTTAAAATGTAAGATCTTTAAAAGTTATTAAGTATGTTTTTTACCTATGGGTTGGTGTTTGTATCAATCCAAGTTCTTGATTGCAAAGTACCTAAGCAAAAAGGGAATATAGGAGGATGGTGTTGGGGGCCTCAAGTCTCTAAGGCCAAGCATGGATAAGATACAGCCTATTGGACTTCAGGGGTCCGGGTACCAGAATACCAGTAGAGGCTAAACTCCAGAACAGTTCAGCCAATAAGCTACTACTACCTATGAAGAATAACCTGCAAACCATCTCCTCCAGCAGATATTATTAACTCTAAATTCCAAACTACAACAGATCATTCAGGCTTTCTGCCTGTGCTGCAGCTAATCAAGGGTAGATGGGCCCTTTGAGAAGTTGCCATTAATTTCCATCATGTGGAGGGATCTCTATTACCTAAGTAGAAATCAGGGAATATAAAGGTGGGGTTAGATTCTAGAAACAATTTTTTTTTTTTTTGGTAATGGGGATCAAACTCATGGCCTTGCACTTGCCAGGCAGGTGCTTATGCTGCAGAGCTAAATCCCTGGCCCCATAGGAACAAACTTTTAAGGAGCCAAGTGTCCACTATGTGAATTATTTCACACTGAATCCAAAAATATAGATATTATCTAGACACAAGGAAGATAGTCCTCACTGTTATTAGAGGAGAAATCTACAAAACATCAGAGGTGAAATTGTCTCCCTCCAATCTTTTGTTTTATAGATAGGGAAATTGATGCCTTAAAATGATTGTGACTGTCTGCTGTCATACAACTAGTTGGTTGAAGAGACCAGATCAATATTCGGTTCTCTGGTTTCTTACTCTTTCTTGCCTCATCTTCAAGGTTGATGTCCAGCTGCCACACACTGGTCTGGCTGTGATGGTTGTTAAAATGTGGAAACTCTTGTTATGTAGCTATTGCCCTGATTGCACTGGCGTGGACAGTGGCTGTGCTCCATCCTTCACTCCACCATCTGGGTCGTTTTGCCTCCAATGGCCAGCATGGAGAGCTCTTTGGCAGCTTTTCTGAGGAGGGCTGCGGTTCGGCTTCCAGAGATGTTCAGCCACAGGCACAGAAAACCAGAAGTGCTTGGGGACTTACCTTGCTGCTCATTGTGGGACTTAAACAATGACTAACAGGTGATGAGATGTGACAACTTAACTCCTTAGCCTCTGGCTGGGAGACCTCTGAGACACAGCTCATATTCCGGAGCTCTCCTGTAGGATCAAGTTAAAGGAAGTCTCTGCCAGACCTGGTCTGAGATGGCATCCTGATGGTTCATACCTGTCCTGTTAACTTGACTAGGACATGGGGTGCAAAAATATTTGGAATTATCTGGGGGTGTGTCTGTGAAAGTGTTTCTGGGTCAGATTACCATTTGAGCTTATGGACTGAATAAAGCAGATGGCCCTCCCTAACAGGTGGTGTCATCAAATCCTTTGAGGGTCTGAACAGAACAAAGACATGGAAGAAAGAATTCATTTCTTCTACATATCTGAGTCTTTCTGCTGTCTGTTGGAGCTGGGACATTGGTCTTCTGCCCTTTGACTGATTTACACGGTCAGTTCCTGGTTCTGAGAACTCTGAACTTGAACTATACCACAGGTTCACATGTGTCTCCAGTTTGCAGAAAACAGATGAAGGCTTTCTCTGCATCTACAATGGCATGAACTAATTCCTATAATAAATATTTTATCCCTCTGTTTATATCTGGCTATAACTATGCATCTTATTGTTTCTGTTTCTTTGGAGAACGCTATTAAGGTAGAAACCCTTGCCTAGGTTTCTTCCCCTCCTTGCACAGTTTCATCTACTTTCTTAATGGCCTTCCTTACGAACATTTCATTAATAAATCATTTCCACTTTAATACTCATCTCAGAGTTCACTTCTAGGACACCTGAACTCCTAGAAAAATTCCCCAAAGCCGACCTCTCTGGGGCTACCTGGCTCTTCCCATCAATGTCCCATATCTCCTCATGATCTAATAACTAAATGATCAACGCCTGGTCCAGCAAGGGTCCTTCTAAAGTCCCTTCCTGGGCTATAACCACCATTAGTTATGAATAGTCAGTTCCTGGGATACTATAGCAGATAGTATCGCCCAACCCTGAGGATTGAGCACAGGCCTTTGTGCACGCACGGCAGTGCTCTAACACTGCGTTTTGTCCATGTCCTCAGCCCTTAAATATTTTTAACATCAAATTTCAAACTCTTTAAGTGTTAGGAGGGTATAATATAGAAACTAACTGGAGTGTTCGCTCTGCTCCATTTTATATATATATTTTTTTTATTTAAAAGAGAATAAAACAAAAGGGGGCAGTACAGAGCAGATCAGAACAGGACAACATAGGCAACACAGTACTTTACATTAAGTCACCTGGACATCAACAGTAGCTAACACCATATCTCTTACTCTGCTATAGCTGAGCATAGTTTCAATTACAATAATATCAAACATAACACAATAGTATAAAGCCATGCATAGAGTGAAAGAATTACAGGGCTTTCTGAACCAAATAACAGAAAATGATCAATGGGTATTATAATATTTCATTTTTGATAAAAAAGAAAAAAATTTGTTTGAACTATCACACATATTCAAATTCCAATAAGACACAATGTGGTAGATAGAACCAATGGTAGTAGAACAAAAAAAGCATGGTAGGACTTCTAAGAAGGATAATATTAAATCACCAATAGCTGTCATAATGTTTTCTTCAAAACAGCTGTTCATATCATCACGTATGGTATAGTCAAACAAAACAGGATAACACCATTCCAACTGATGATTTAAAACTTTGAAAGACTTCGAAGCTATGAGATGGGGCCTCATGCTTAGCATAAAGTCTTATATACTCTTATCAAATCACATATTAGGGAGATTATATGGTATTTACCCTTGTGGGTTTGGTTTATTTCACTTAAGAGAATGGTCTCAAGTTGTGTCCATTTATTTATAAATATCTCGATGTGATCATTCTTTATAGCTAAGTAGTACTCCATTGTATAAAAATGCCACAACTTTTTTATCCATTCCTCAGTTGATGGGCACTTCGGTTGTTTCCAAGATCTGGCTATTACAAATTGTGCTGCTATAAACATGGGTGCACATATATCACTGTGGTATGATGTTTTCAGTTCTTCTGGGAATATGCCTAGAAGCGGAATAGCTGGGTCAAATGGGACTTC
>PVJX010048347.1:0-11570 GCA_004027295.1 Dolichotis patagonum
GCTGAGAGATGATAATGCCTCATAGGGGTATAATTTTTAAATGATGCATTGAAGGAGGCAAGAAAGAAGAGCTGCTTACGTTACCCCACTCTAAGTAGGGAAGCTACATTCCCATCTCTAAGTAGGGAAGCTTGAAGAAAAACAGCTTCCCACCTTGAAGAAGGAGAGGAAATTAAGTCCACATTCTAGACTTTAAACCTAATACCAGGCCCACTAGTGAAACCCAAAACTAAGCAGAGTCCCATGGCCCCTGTCCAAAGGTCAGTTCCCATAAACTGAGTCTCTGGAACCTCTTATCCAGATGCTGATGAAGTGGCCTCCACCACCTCCCTTGATCCCAAGCAGCACAGCATAGAGAAAATCTCCACCTACCAGGGAACAGGCAGGAACATCAACAAAGGAATAGATGATGCAGAGGACAGCGACACAACGTGGCCTTATAAAGAAGGGAACTACACTCACAGCATCTGCCATCCATCTCTCAAGAGTAACCCTGAACCAAGAGGGATTTCACTTGGAGGGAATGGTAAGTAGGAAGCCCAGGCATTACCCTCTCAATCCACAAACATCTGAAGCACTGACTGCTAGAGAATTCTGTGGACTTCACAGGTCCTAAGCCCAGTTTGAGTTTCTACTAGATTCCTGAATTTCTGTATTGCCAAAAGCCAAGCCCATGGCGTGCTTTCCTCACCTAAGCTCTTGTTACACAGCAAACCCCCTTCTGTACTATGAAGAAGCCAGGCGGCTGCTTCTGGAAACTCTAACCCCCTCCACTCCTACAAACCATACAAGAGGCCTTACCTATTTTTCCACAGCCCTAGGAAGAAACTGCATGGTTCTCCATGAGCAGCTTGGTCTGCGGAAATCCCCAGGAAGAAGCCAGACATGCTGGCCCACCCTTTGCTGCTCCAGATGCAGCTGATGACACCAGTCATGCAAACTCGGCCCTAGGAAGCAACTGGAAAACCAACCTGGTGGTTCAGCCTGCCAAGTCTGGGAAGCAGACATATGGCCCCACTCACCCACCTTAGTCCTTAAACATAGCTGAGCAGCCTTTCCTGATCAACTTGGCCCAGTGAAGCCCAAGGAAGCAGGCAAATGGTCCCAACCACTTGTCTACAAATTTAGCAAGTATCCAAGCAGCTTTCTGAGTGGTACACACAGGTAACACTCCTAGGAAGTAATCTGACTGCTTCACCAACCTTTCTGTGGCACTAAGAAGTAGATGAACAGTCCAATTTCAGGTCCTTAGCCCATTAAGGTCCTTAGAAGCATATACTTGACCTTGGTCACTCACTGTCAGCCTCAGGAAGGAGCTGGGCAAACCTCCCTGCACAGGTTGGTTTCTGGAGGCCCCATAAAACAAGCTGTGTAGGCCACAGAGACTGAAAGTTGTCCCAACTGGGAATACTGGTGTAAAACAACTCCCATGCAGCCCTCAGACATTGAGAGAAGCCTCACTTTACTATACTCATCTAGGCCCAGTAGGGTGGCCCACCTTCCAGCAACTCTCAGAAACTGGCACATCCAGTGCCATAGCCAGGTGCACCATGCCTGGAACTGCCAGAGAATCTGCCTCACCTCAGGTAACTGCATACCAGCTGGAGGTGCTCTGTCAGACACCTGCAGCTGAGGCTCTTGAGACACAGGGATGCCAATAGCAACTGCAGCTACAGGCCAATGTTTATGACCACATGAGCTCACAAAGGAAGAATCTTACTTTGTAGAGGAGTTATTTGCCTTGAGTTTGGTCTGTACTCAATAAACACCATGGATATAAAATGGAAAGAAAAGAAAGGAACTGGCTGGGAAACCAAGCAACCAGCCAGCCACCCTGGTAAGTAAGTGGCTGTGGTATGACAAGCCACGGCCACCGAAGGGTGAGAAGCAGCAGCGTCTCCTGAGATCGATGCCATGTTGGAACTTAAGGTACTGGGAAACCGAGCAACCAGATTGCCACCGTGACAAGTGGCTGTGAGTCTACCTGCACACGGGCTGAGAATCAAACATCCTGTCCTGTCCTCCTCCCTCCCCTGTTAGCAAGTGGGAGCCAGAGATCTGAGCATCTCTTGTGAGGTTGACCATATGTAATATAGCAAATAGGGGTGATTTCCTTCTACCATCTCTTTGAAGGCAAATATTTTTATCACCGTTTTGCTTTGTCCTGATTAATGGTATTGCTCTATTCAATATTCTGTTTTGATAAGTTCTATAATATTCTGTATTTTCTTTGATTTTGCTATACCTGATTGAAACAACTATTGTAAAGATAATGCGATATACTATTGTACCTATTACTGTTATCCCAATAACCTGCTGTGAAGTTCTGTACCAATTACACTACACTGTCTCAATTGATTTCATTCCATCATGTTCCATTGTATTTTACTACCTTCAAATCAATAAAAAAATTTTAATTAAAAAAAGAAACACATTTAACTTGAAAGGAAATTTATAGACTGAAAATCAAAGGAGAGAAAACAATTGTTCCATACAACAGGAGATCAGAAATAAAGCAAGGGTAACTTGCCCATCAACCACAGAATGGATAAGAAAGATACGGTATTTTCATACCATGGAAAGCTACCCAGCTATAAAGTAGAATAATCTTGAGGTTGTTGTAGGTAAATGGATGCAACTGGAGATCATGTTCATGGGTAAAACAGTTTGAACTCATACTGGTGAACTCTAGCATAAAAAAACATGAGTTAGAGGGATTGAAAAAGCACAATGTATATTATAAAAGTGATAGGGGAGGAAGCACCTGGGTGGAGAAGGTAGTGACACTGTTATTTTCTTATCATCTTGGTTTAAACACTTGTATTGTTTTCACAATTTTGTTAGGCTTGGTTTTGTTCTGTCTTGTTTTGTTAGATTTTACTGTGTCTGATAGTATGGGCAGCTATTTTGAACATAATGGGATGTATTATGGTATTCATGGTTGGTTTCCTATTATCTTGTTTTGAAGTCCTATAATGTTTTCATTAGCTTGTTTAATTCTGTTGTGTTTTGTTCAGCTTTATTATGTGTGATATTATGGACAACTGTTTTGAAGAAAACAAGACATTATAGAAACCATTGTTCATTTCTTGTTTTCTGGTGTTGAAGTCCTGTAATGCTTTCATTCTTTTGATTTGTTTTATACTATTTTGTTATGTTTGATATTGTTGTGTGTGAAGATATGGACAACTATTTTGAAGAAAACAAAAGACATTATGATAGCCACTGTTGATTTCTTGTTGTCTTGTTTTGAAGTTCTGTGTTGCTTACATTGTTCTATTCTGATTTACTTTATTCTGTTGTGTTTTGTGTTATGCTCTTTAAAATAAAAAAAGATTTTAAAAAAAGAAAAGAAAGGAACTAATTCCTGATAGCATAATATTATACTACCAGGATTATGCAGTGATTATGTCATACAATATTGACAAACTAATGAAATAATTATTTCTTTATGTGGAAAAATTAGAGAAATGTGAACTACATGTTAAAAGCTTACATAAAATCAAATTATTTACTATATCTAGAGGTCAAGTAATGAACAAATTTTAAGTTGGAAAATGTTCTCCAGTAGAAAACTTCATATCTTTGGTATTTAGTCTTTTCAGTCCACATGTTCTGTGAGTTATTAAACACACCAAAGGAATGCTTATCATTTTTTGAAAACAGCAGTGTGAGCCAACCAGTAAGCAGCCTTCCACCCTGGTAAGTGACTGTGGTCTGGGGAGCCACAGCGACCCCAGGGCGGGGAAACAAGAAGCAAGAGCGTTTCCTGAGATCCGCGCCATGTTGGAACTTAGGGCACCGAGCCAACCAGTAAGCAGCCAGCCGCCCTGGGAAGTGACTGTGGTCTGGGGAGCCGCGGCCACCCCAGGGTGGGGAAACAAGAAGCAAGAGCATTTCCTGAGATCTGCTCCATGTTGGAACTTAGGGCACCGAGCCAACCAGTAAGCAGCCTGCTGCTTACCGGGGCGCAGGCTTAGAATCAAACATACCACATCCCCCCCACCCCCCGTTAACAATTGGGATCCAGGGATCTGGGTATCTCTTAGTAGATGACCATATTTGGTACAGCAAGTCGGGGGAGTTTCCTTCTACTGTCTCTGAAGGCAGATATTTTTATCGCCGTATTGCTTTGTCCTAATTACTGGTGTTGCTCTATTCAATACTCTGTGTTGATGTGTTCTTTAATGTTGTGTATTCCTTTGATTTTGCTGTACCTAGTAGAACAACTATTGTGAAGACAATGAGATATACAGTGTTGCCTATTACTGTTGTCCTGGTGACCTGCTGTGATGTTCTGTGCCAATTTCACTATACTGTCTCGATTGGCTTTATTCCATCCTGTTTTTTTGTAACTGTTTGCAGCCTCACTCTGTGTTCACTTTGTATGCCTTAATTTTGTAACATGAACAGCTATTTCTGGGAGGACAGTATATGGTTTGTCAACTAATGATTTATGGTGGTTTTTTTTTTGAGGTTTTGTATTGTTTCTACCCTTTTTTTCTATATTGCTTTTTTTTCTCTTTAAATAAAATTTAAAAAAAAAAGAAAACAGCAGTGTGAAGGGAAAGACAACAACTCTATGGAAATTGGAATCACATTTGAAAAACTTAAAGGCAGAGGCCAGCATTTGCCATTTCACAATGTTCTTTTCTTTATTAATTAGGTTTATTGGTACATTTCAGTTATACATAATAATTACATTCATCCTAGGGAGTTTGTACCCGTATATGATATAACTTGATTCTTTTTTATTTCCATTCGCCTACCCATCCTTCAATCTTTCTTCCCCTCTTTATTTACAAGGCTTTGCTTCCATTTTTTTCCTTCTTTTCTCATTTTTTCTTTTCCCTTTCTTCCTTACTCACTTCCCTTTCCTTAATTCTCCCTCCCATTTGAACATTTTCTTCCCATTTCACAATATCTCTTATACATTTTGGTTCTTATTTACACTTTTGGTTTCTCACACCAGAGAAACTATATGGTATTTAAACATATATGTTCTGTTTATTTCACTTAAGAGTATGGCCTCAAGCTGCATTCATTTAGCTAAAAATTTTCCAAGTTTATCTTCTTTATGCAGAGTAGCACTCCATTGTATAAAAAAATATTTATCCATTCATCAACTGATAGGCATTTGGGCTGTTTCCAAGATTTAGCTATTACAGTGTGACTATAAATATGGGCGTGCATATATAGCTGTGGTGTAATGGTTTTAATTCTTCCAGAGTATACCAAGAAGAAAAATATCTGGGTTGAATGTAACCTATAGTCCTTTTTTGAGAAATTTCCACAATGATTTTCACAGTGGTGGTTGCACCAGTCTACACTCCCAGCAATAGTGGAAAAGGGTTTCTTTTTCTCCACAGCCCAGCCAGCATTTGTTATTGATTGATTTCTTGATGATAGCCATTCCTTCTGGAGTGAGATGGAATCTCAATTTTGTTTTAATTTGCACTTGTCAAATGACCAATGATGTTGAACATTTTTTCCATGCATGTATTTCCTGTTACTTCTTCATCTGAGAAGTTTATATTTGTTTCAGATGCCCATTTTTTATTGGGTCTTTAAATTGGGGGATCTGATTTTTTTGAGTGCTTTATTTATTCAGGATAGTAGTCCTTTGTCTGAGAAACAGCTGGCAAGTTTTGTTCTTACCCTGTTAGTTGTCTCCTCATTCTGTTGGTGGTTTCACTTACTGTGCTAAAAGCTTTTTAATAAGATGGTATCCCAGTTGATTATTTGCAATATTTCCTGCATGATCAGTGTTTTCTTCATAAAGTATTTGATAAAAATCATCTATGACAAACCAACAGCCAACATCATACTAAATGGACAAAACTGAAAACTTTCAGTCTAAATCAGGAACAAGAAAAGATTTCACTCTAAAATCACCACTATTATTTCATATAATTCTAGAGACATTATCCAGAGCAATTAGACAAGACAAAGAAATAGAAAGAATAAAGACAGCAAACAAAGAAATTAAATTATCATTATTTGCAGATGATGTGGTATTCACCATAGAATACCCCAAAATCTCTACTGAAAGACTTTTAGATTTAATAACCAATTCAGTACCATAGTTGGATACAAAGTCAACACTTAAAGGTGAATAGCCTCCCTGTACACAAATAATAAACTTACTAAGGGACAAATTGGATTAAAAAATATCTTTTGCAATAGTAGTTTTAAAAATAAAATACAGGAATCAGTTAAATGAAGGATGTAAAAGACCTCTATATTGAAAACTATGGTACTTTGAAAAAGGGCATTGAAGAGGATGTCAGAAAATGGAAAGATATGCCTTGCTCTTTGGTATGAACAACCAATATATGAAAATAGACATACTTCCAAAATTGTTACACAGATTTTATGCAATCTCAATCAAAACTCCAACAGCATATCTCACAGAATTAGAGAAAACAATCCTAAAATTCACTTAGAACCAAAAGTGACCTAGAATAGCAAAGGCAATTCTGGGCAAAAAGACAAAACAGGGACATCACAATTCCTGACTTGAAGTTATAGCACAGGGCTACTGTGATTAAAACATGCATGCACATGCACATAAATACACATGAACACAAAAAGCATGGTACTGGTAGAAAAAAAACAGACCTGAGGATCAATGAAACAGATTAGAAGATGCAGGAGTAACTCCAGACACACTCAGTCACCTTATCTTTGACAAAGGGGCCAAGCATATTCACTGGAAGAAAGATAGCCTCTTTAATAAGTGGTGCTGGAAAACTGGCTTTCCACATGCTGAAATTAAAACTAGACCTATATCCTTCACCATGCACTAAAATCAAAATGAATCAAAGGTCTCAATATTAAAGCAGAAATAATGTGTTGGAAAATAGATTAGGTAAAACTCTTGAAAACATTGGTTTAGGCAAAGACTTTAGGAAAGCAATGTACTTCTATATGTTGACTTAATTTCAATTATTAATAAATATTCATTAAGCATGCACTAGGAACATCCTCACACCTTTCTCTGCACTAATACACAAATATGTTAAATATACTAGATATATAATACAAATACTCACATATAACATATTTTTATACATGTCATACAGATATATACTAGCATGAATAAAAGATCAGGAGAGTGGGTGGGGAATACTGTTTTGGATGTGGAGAACAGGAAGACCTTTGTGGAAGAACAATGAAATAGGTAAATGCATGAAGAAGACAACTATATGCACCTTCCAGATCACCAGAAAGAGACACCAAGGATGAGAGAGGCCCAGAGACAATAGCCAGGTAAGTGTGTTCTAGGAACAAGAAACAGGCAGGTGTCACTTCAGGAGAGCACATGGGATGGAGGATAAGTAGAAACAGATTAAGTTCTGCCAGGGAAGGCAGTAGAAAAAATCTGTAGGATCTTTTGATTCTTAAATCCTATTTGAAGGATAAATGGGAATGGCTGGAAGGATTCCCAGAGCATGACATGATTAGCCTTTATTTTAAAGGATTTATTGTGCCTCTTATAAGGCACTAACACAGTGGGGAGGTAGTGGCTTACATTATAATGATGCTGGCTGAGATATACAAAAGAGTGGATTAAGGATAGTTTTTGAATTATACATAAGGCTTAGGGAAGAATTAGTAGAAAGAGAGAGACTTAATCTGAAGTCACAGGTTTTTGCATGAAAGGAAAATGTTGAGCAAAAAGTTGCCAGGAAAAGAGAATCAAAACTTTTAGTTCTAGTTCACTCAGCACAGTGACTGTGATGTAGGCCTGTGGGATATCACCAGACATAGAAAGGTATTGCAATATGAGAAGCAGAGAATGCTGCCTTCTGTGACCCAAGTGTCTACAGCTACATACAGACTCACACCAGTGCCACAACCTTCAGTGCCAACACAGCTCTGATTGAGCCTATTTCTGGTACCACATTCAAGTGTCTTGTTGACAGGACTAGGAGGCAGCACTATACTTTCAGCTACTGCCCTGCCCACCTGGAAATGCTAATTCCTCTAAGAATTCCCCAACTCCAGCCACACTCTGCTTCTCATATGGGCAAGAGCCTGAGCAAACTAGAAATAAAAGGGCTTTATCTCAACAAGATAAAAGCTATTGATGACAAACCTACCACCATCATATTAAATGGGGAAAATATGAAAGCTTTCCCCTTTAAAGTAGGCACAAGACAATGATGCCCACTTTCACCACTCCTGTTCAATATAGTCCTCAATACTGGCCAGAATAATCACGCAAGCAAAAGAAATAAAATGTGTATCTAGAGGGAAGGAAGAAATCAAATGATCATTGTTTGCCCTATCCCATGATCTTCTACACAGAGGACCCAAAAAGTTCCACCAAAAGACTCCTAGAATTATAAACAAATTACCTAGTGAACCAGGATATAAAACCACACAAAACTTAATAATGGCCCTGTACATCAATAATAAACTCACTGAGAAATTAGGAAAATAATACCATTCACAACAGCATCAAGACAAATTAAATACTTATGACTTAACCTAATCAAGGCTGTGAAAGACCTCTATAAAGAAAACTATAGTACTCTCACAGGACAAAAAAAGAGAACATGAAAGCTGTGCCTTGTTTCTGTATAGTCAGAATGAATGTTGCCAAAAGGCCACACATACCTCAGAAACTAATAATATACAGATTTAATGCAGTCTCATTCACAATACCAATTACATTCCTCACAAACCTATAGAATATAATCCTAAAATGCATATGTAACAAGAAGATACCAAGAATTTAAAAAACTCCTGAACAACAAAAGCCATGCAAGAGGCTTCACAACCCCAGACTCAAGTTATATTACAAAGCTACTATGATAAAAACTGTGACAGTCACACAAAAACAGTTGAGTCCATGGGACAGATTAAAGAACTCAGAAACAACTGTAGGCCTATTCAGATATCTTATCTTTGATAAAGGGTCAAAAACATATGCTGGAGGAAAAATAGCTTCTTTAACAAATGGTGCTGGGAAAACCAGCTATCCACACTAGAAGAATGGATCTAGACTCACATCTGTCGCCATGTACTAAACTTGAAGTCCCAAAATAAAAAGCATCCTTCTTCCCCACAGCAAAGTAGTACTAGGCAGTACTACCATGTATAAACTTGAGCTAGAGTATCCAAGTTTAGATATTATCTCTTTTATAATTTGAGTTTAGGATGGTTTCTTCT
Source organism: Dolichotis patagonum (assembly GCA_004027295.1). NCBI lineage: Eukaryota > Metazoa > Chordata > Mammalia > Rodentia > Caviidae > Dolichotis > Dolichotis patagonum. The sequence continues at coordinate 9,181 of PVJX010048347.1, forward strand.
ATACCTTTTCTATACTTCTCTATACCTCTTTATTTTAATTTTTAATATAATAATGAATTAAAGCATTTGGTTTCTCATGTAAGAGAAATCATGTGATGTATTATACCTGGTCTCAAGCTTGCAGTGATCCTCCTGTCTATGCCTCCAAAGTGCTGGGATTACAGGTGTGCACCACCCCTCCTCCAGATAAATAATGAGATACTTAAGCTTGTATGTCTGGCTTACTTCACTTACCATTATGGTCTCAAGTGCATCCATTTGCCTACAAATGACTAAAGTTTATCATTCTTTGACAGAGTAGTTCTCTATTATACGTAAATATCATGTTTTCTTTATCCATTCATCTCTTTATGGACATATTGGCTGCTTCCAGGATTCAGCTATTATGAATTGTGCTGCTATAAACATGAATATGATTTTATGATTGTAATACAAAGTCTTTAACTTCTGAAAGAATATACCTAGAAGGGGACTAGCTGGGTCAAATGAAAGTTCTACTTTTTAGTTTAGTTTAGCTTAGTTTTGTTTTTTTGTTAACAAATAAGTTACATTAAGATGGGAGGTAGAATGGTATTTTCAGTGAGTTGAAAATTAGTTGGTTTGGCTTTTACTCCCAAATTTACAATTTATTGTTTGCCTGACTTCAAATAACATATGGATATCAATTTCATGTATCAGAGCAAATCTAAAATTATTGGGGAAGTGATGAATACATATAGAAACAAGGTTTCTGTAGATACAAGATATGGTAGCATAAATGAAATATAAAGGTCAATTTAATGTTTTTAAAAGACAGTTCCGAGTATCTACCATCTGCTGGCACTGATCTAATCATTTTGTTGGTATCATGTAATGCCATATAATCATACTATAATATATGTACTATTATCAATTCATTTTTTATTTTTTATTTTTAACATTTAAAAAATTGTACTATTACATATATGAACATCATTCTCACACTACTTGTGGACAGTTGAAATTCCTGTCTAGTCCCAACTAAAAAAGAAAACTATAGGCCAATCTCCCTGATGAACATACATGCAAAAATTCTCAATAAAATATTAACAAACAAGATACAGCAAATCATCAAGAAGATTATTCACCCCAACAAAGTGGGATTCATCCCAGGAATGCAGGGATGGTTCAACATACATAAATCAATAAATGTAATCCACCATTTCAGTAGAGCCCAAAGTAAGAACCACACAATCATCTCTATAGATGCAGAAAAAGCTTTTGACAAGGTCCAACACTCATTCATGATAAGAACATTATAGAGAATTGGAATTGATGGTCTTTACATCAATATGATAAAGGCCATCTATGACAAACTAACAGCTAGCATCATATTAAATGGCCAAAAACTGAAAGCTTTTATCTTAAAATCAGGTACAAGACAAGATGTCCACTATCACCGCTCCTATTCAATATAGTACTGGAAATACTAGCCAGAGCAATTAGACAAGAGAGAAATAAAAAGTAAAGATAGAAAACAGGAAGTTAAATTATCATTATTTGCAGATGACATGATACTTTACATAGAAGACCCCCAAAACTTCATTGAAAAACTCGTAGATATAATAAATAAATTCAGCAATATAGCTGGATACAAAGTCAATACTCAAAAATCAATAACATTCCTATACACTGACAACAAAAATACTGAGAGAGAAATAAGAGAAGCCACACCGTTCACACTAGCATCCAAAAAAATGAAATACTTAGGAATTAATCTCACGAAAGAAGTAAAAGAGCTATACAAGGAAAATTATAATACCCTGGAGAAGGAAAATGAAGAGGACCTCAGAAAATGCAAAGACATCCCTTGTTCATGGATAGGAAGAACAAACATTGTGAAAATGGCCATTCTCCCAAAATTGCTACACAGATTCAACACAATCCCAATAAAATACCACTAACATACCTCATAGATCTAGAGAAATCACTCCTAAAATTCATCTGGAACCAGAAGAGACCTAGAATAGCAAAGGCAATTTAAGCAGCAAAGGCAAGGCAGGAGGCTTCACAATACCTGACTTGAAATTGTACTACAAAGCTACAGCAATAAAATCAACATGGTATGGAATAAAAACAGGCCTGAAGATCAATGGAATAGATTGGAAGATACAACCACAACCACAAACTCACTCAACCAACTTATCTTTGATAAAGGGGCCAAACATGTGTGATGGAAGAACGACAGTCTCTTCAACAAATGGTGCTGGAAAAATCGGTTATCATATGCAGAAGACTAAAGCTAGACCCATGCCTATCACCATGTAGTAAACTAAAATCTAAATGGATCAAAGATCTAAATATTAAAACAGAAACACTAACTCTGTTGGAAGACAAAGCAGGTAAAAACCTCGAAGATATAGGGGTAGGTA
>PVJX010048348.1:0-11507 GCA_004027295.1 Dolichotis patagonum
ACTGGGACCACATCTTATTAAAGAGTTTTTGCATGTCCAAAGAGGTTTCCAGCAGAGTGAAAAGAAAACCCACAAATTGGGAAAAAATCTTCATGGACAGCGCCTCAGACAAAGGACTTTTGTCTAAAACTTATAAAGAATTAAAACAAATCAGACCCTCGAAATTCAAAGACCCAATCCAAAAATGGGCATCTGAAATTAATACACAGTTCTCAGATGAAGAAATATGAATGGCAAATAAATGCATGAAAAAATGTTCATCATCATTAGTCATAAAGAAATGCAAATTAAAAACACAGTGAGATTCCATCTCACTCCAGAAAGATTGGCCAAGATAGAAAACACTACCAACAACAAGTGTGGGAGAGGCTGTGGGGAAGAAGGAACTCTTCTGTACTGTTGGTGGGAGTGTAGTCTGTGGAACCACTGTGGAGGCCAGTAGAGAGATTCCTCCAAAAGCTGGGTCTGGAGGTCCCATTTGACCCAGCTATTCCACTTCTAGGCATATACCCAGAAGATCTGAAAACATCATACCACAGTGATATATGTGCACCCATGTTTATAGCAGCACAATTTGTAATAGCCAGATCGTGGAAGCAACCTAAGTGCACATCAACTGAGGAATGGATAAAAAAGTTGTGGTATATCCATATAATAATATAGTACTACTCAGTTATAAAGGATGATCACATTGAGATATTTATAAATAAATGGACACAACTTGAGACCATACTCATAAGCAAAATAAACCAAACTCACATGTGTAAATACCGTATAGTCTCCCTAGTATGAGAGTTGATAAGATATATAAGATTTTATGGCAATCATGAGTCCTCATGTCATAGCCTTGAAGCCTTTCAATGTTTTCATTCATTGGTTGGAAAGGTTTTATCCTGTTTTGTTTGACTTTATTATATGTGAAGCTATTAACAGCTGTTTTGAATACAATAAAACATTATAACAGCTATTGCTGATTTAATACTGTCCTTTTTAGAAGTCTTACCAAGCTTCTATTCTTCTATTTCCATTCGGTCTATCACATTGTGTCTTATTGAGATTTGAATATGTGTGAAAGTATAAACAAAATTTTTTATTGAAAATTAGATATTATAGTAGCCATTGATCATTCTGTTATTTGGTTCAGAATATTCTGTAATTCTTTCACACTTTCAATGGTTTTTTACTTTTTTGTTATGTTTGATATTATTGTATTTGAAATTATGCTCAACTATAGCAGAGAAAGAAATATTGTGATAGCTATTGTTAATGTCCAGTTGTTTTAATGTTAAATATTGTGTTGCCTATGTTGTCCGGTTCTCATCTGCTCTGTACTGACCTCTTTTGTCTTATTCTCTTTAAAATAAAATGGAAAAAAAAGATATTCATATCCACCAAACCAACCTTAGAAAGAATGCTGAAGAACATCCTATGTAGAGATGAAAAAGACCACAATCTCCAGAATAAATACAGAAAGAAATTACCAGGTGGACAAGCAAGTAAACAAGGGAGAAGTATAAGAAACTAAAAACAGTAACAGAACATGGCAAAGCCATGCCAGTACATATCAATGATATCCATAAATATAAGTGACCTCAATTAACATATCAAAAGTAACAGGTTGACATACTGGATTAAGAAACAGGATCCCACAATATCCAGTATACAAGAAACGCATCTAACTCAAAAAGAAACTCATAGATTAAAAGTCAAAGGATGGAAAATAGTATTCCATGCAACAGGAATCCAGAAAAAAGCAGGGATAACTATTCTATTTGCAGACAATGTGAACTTCAAACCTAAAATGATTAAAAAAGACAAAGAAGGTCACTACATAGTCATAAGTGGAAAAATTCAAGAGGAAGATCTAACAATTATAAATATATATGCACCAATACAGGAGCACCCAACTACATAACGGAGATAGAAAAGGACACGAAAAACCAAATACACAAAAACACAATTATTACAGGGGACCTTAACAGCCCATTGTCACAAAGACATGAACTAGACAAAAAATAAGCAAGGAAATAGTAGAACTGAATCATACTTGCAAGCAACTGGACATAGTAGATATTTACAGAGTGTTCCACTCAACCACATCAGAATACACATTCTCAGCTGCACACGGGACATTCTCCAAAATAGACAATATATTATCCCATAAAACATTCTTCGGTAAATGCAAAGGTATTGAAATTATCCCATGCATACCATATGACTATAGTGCACTGAAACTGGAAATTAATGGCAAAAGAAATTGCAAACTGGCAAAAATACATGGAAGTTAAATAAATTATTGAACAAACAGTGGACTACAGATGAAATTAAAGAAGAAATAAGGAATATGTACAATTCAATGAAAATGTGAAAACAACCTATTGTAGTCTATGGGATGCAATGAAAGTGGTCTTAAGAGGAAAATATATAGCAATAAATTGTCATATCAAGAAAACAGAATGAGCACAAGTAAAAAATCTAATGCTTCATCTCAAGCTTCTAGAAAAAGATGAGCAAGTTAAATCTAAAGCTAATAGAAGAGAAGAATTCATAAATATTAGAGCAGAAATCAATGCAATTGAAACTAAAAAAACAACATAAAGAATTAATGAATCAAAAAGTTGGTTTTGAGAGAATAAACAAGATTGACAAACCTCTACATAACCTTATAAAGAAAAAGAAAGAAAAAACACAAATTCACACAATAAGGGCTGAAAAGGGGGAAATTACTACAGATGCCATGGAAATTCAACAGATCATGAATACATACTTTGAAAATCTCTACTCAAATAAGTTGAAAACAGAGGAAATGGACCGATTTCTAGAAACTTATGAATTACCTAAGCTCAACCAAGAAGATATAGCAATTTTGAATAACCCAATATCAGCTGTTGAATTTGAAAATGTAACAAAAAACTTGCCAACAAAGAAAAGCCAGATCCATATGGATTCACAGCTGAATTCTGTAAGAAATTTAGAGGAAACTTGATGCCAATCCTCCTTAAAATCTTCAATGAAATTGAAAAGAAAGCAATCCTCCATAATTCATTCCTGGAGGCAAGTATTACTCTGATACCGAAAACAGAGAATGACCCAAACAAAAAGGAGTACTATAGGCCAATCTAACTAATAAACATAGACTCAAAGATTCTCAATAACATACTAGCAAATATTATGTAACATATCATCAAGAAGATTATACATCATGACCAAGTGGGGTTCATTACAGGAATACAAGGATGGTTTAACATACGCAAATCAATAAATGTAATACACCACATCAACAGAGCCCAAAACAACCACATGGTCATCTCAATAGATGTATAAAAAGCTTTTGATAAAATCCAACACATGTTTATGATAAAAACCCTTCAGAATCTCAGAATATACGGTGTCTACCTCAACCTTATAAAGGCCATCTATGACAAAACACATCCAACATTCTACTAAATGGACAAAAACTGAAAGCTTTCACTTTACAATCAGGAACAAGAAAAGGATGTCTACTATCACCACTCCTATTCAGCACAGCCCGGGAAACAATAGGGCAATGAGAGAAGAGAAAGCAATACAAGGAATAAAGATAAAATGAAGAAGTTAAACTGTCACTATTTGCAGATGAGAAGATACTCCATATAGAAGACCCAAAAAACTCAATTAAAAGACTACTAGCGGTTATAAACAAATTCATCAATGTACCTGGCTACAAAGTCAATGCACAAAAATCAATAGCATTCCTGTACCCAAACAAGAAACTCACCAAGAGAGAAATTATGGAAATATCACCCTTCACAATAACATCTAAAAAAATGAAATACTTAGGAATGAACCTAACTAAAAATGTAAAAGACCTACATACTGAAAATTATACTGTGCTAAAAAAAAAGGAGATTGAAGAGGATATTAGAAAATGCAAACGTGTTCCATGCTCTTTGCTAGAAAGAAGCAACATCATCAAAATGGCTATACTCCCAATACTGTCAAATAGATTTAATGCAATCCCAATCAAAATACCATTAACATACCTCACAGATTTATAGAAAACACTCCTAAAATTCATTTGGAAACAGAAGAAACAGAAGAAAATCCATTTGAAAACAGAATTCATTTGGAAACAGAAGAATAGCAAAGGCAATTCTGGGCAATAAAGGCGAGGCAGGAGGCATCCAATTCCTGACTTGAAACTGTACTACAAAGCCACAGTGATAAAACCAGCATGGTACTGGCAAATAAATAGACCTGAAGATCAATGGAACAGATTAGAAGATACAAATATAGGTACAAAGACACTCAGCCACCTGATATTTGACAAAGAAACTAAAATGTTCACTGGAGGAATGATAGCCTCTTTAATAAATGTTGTTGGAAAAATTGGCTCTCCACAAGCAGAAGACTGAAACTAGATCCATGCCTGTCACCATGCACAAAACTAAAGCCTAAGTGGATCAATCATTTAAACATTAAAACAGAAACACTAAATATCTGATAAGACAAGGTAGGTAGAAATATTGGAGACATAGGGTAGGCAGAGAATTCATGAACAAAACTCAAACTGCATGGGAATCACTTCAGAGAATCAACAACTGGGATCTTATATTATTGAAAAGTTTTTTCACTTCAAAAGAAATCACCATCAGAGTGAAAAGAAAACCCACAGAATGTGAAAGAATTCTAGTCAGCAACCACTCAGACAAAGGAATTATATCAAAACATGTAAAGAATTGAAAAACATCAACACCCTCAATTGAAAGACCCTCTCCAAAAATGGGCATCTGAGATGAACACACAGTTCTCATATGAAGATATTCAAATGGCAAATAAATATATGAAGAAATTTTCCCCATCACTGGTCATTTGAGAAATGCAAATTAAAACAACATTGAGATATCATCTCATATCAGAAAGAATAGCTGCCATCAAAAAATCAACAGATAACAAATGTTGGCGAAGCTGCAGGGAAAAAGGAACACTGCTCCACTGTTGGTGGGAGTTTAGACTGGTTCAACCAGTATAGAAATCAATATGGAGAATTCTCAGAAGACTAGAATTGGAAATTCCACTCAACCCAGCTATTCCTCTCCTAGGTATTTTCCCAGAAGAACTGAAAAGTTCATATTACAGTGATATATGTACATCCATCTTTATAGCAGCACAATTTATAGTAGCTAAATCATGGAAAGAACCAAGATGCCCATCAACAGCAGAGTGGATGAAAAAGATGTGTTATTTTTACACAGTGGTATATTACTCAGCTATAATAAAGGATGACCTTGAGGCCTTCATAGGGAAATGGAGACAACTTGAGACTATCCTCATTAGTGAAATAAATAAGAATAATATTTATAAAAATCACATTGTGTCTCTAGTGTAAAAAGTAATAATAACTGTAGGAGTAATAAAATGTAAAATGCATAATTTCTAGTGTCAAACAGAGAGAAAAAGTAAGTGCTCTAAATTATATAACTGCATATAGTTTTAAGTGCATATGATAGATAACTATATTACTGTTGTTAGTTTGTTGAGCAGAACTGTTAACAGTCTCACTGTTTGAATGTCTACACTGTATGCTTTAATGTTGTTACTTGAACAACTTTTTCCAACAATGACCGTATGTAATTTATTAAGTGGTGATTTCTTGGTGTTTTTGTTTTTGTTTTTGCCTTTCTTTTATTTTTTCCATTTGGAATTCTGTATTGTTCCTACCCCTTTTCTCTTTTGTTTGGTTGTGTTTTTTTCTCTTTAAATAAAATTTTTAAAAAATAACTTTTAAAAATTATACCTCAAAATTCAAAGACCCAGTCAAAAATGGGCAACTGAAATGAATATAGGCTTCTCAGAGCAAGAAATACAAGTGGCAAATAAATACATCAGAAAATGTTCATCATCTTTGTTCATTAGAGAAAGACAAATTAAAACTACACAGAGATTCCATCTCACTCAATAAAAACTAGCCAGGATCAACATAACCACCAATAACAAATGCTGGAGAGGCTCTGGGGAAAAGGAACTATTCTACACTGTTGCTGACACTGTAGAATTGTGAAAATCAGTGAGGAGGTTCCTGAATAAGCTGGGATTGGAGGTCCAATTTGACCCAGCTATTCCATTTCTGGGCATATTCCCAGAAGAACTGAAAACATCATATCACAGTGACATATGTGCACCCTTGTTTGTAGCAGCACAATTTTTAATAGCTAAATCTTGGAAACAACCCACATTCCCATCAGTTGAGGAATGGATAAAAATGTAGTGGTATTTTTGTACAATGGAATACTACTCAGCTATAAACAAAGACCACATTGAGGCTTTTATAAGTAAATGGATGCACCTTGAGACCATACTGATAAGTGAAATCAATCAGAGTCACATATGTAAATACCATATTGCCTCCCTGGTGTAACTGAAAGAGTAAATAAGATACAAAAGCTTCAATAAATATTGTGAAATATTAAGAAACTGCTCAAAGAGGAAAAAATAACTCAGAGAAAAAGAGAAAAGAAGGAAGAAAAATGAAATTATATAAATTCGTATATAAATCCTTAAGATTACTAAGATGATTATACTACTAATTCTATAGTTCTTGGAAGAACATCTGTAGGATTACATCAATTTTACATGACTGTATCTGGTACTTCAAATAAGACTTATGACAACAATTATGCAAAACAACAGAAATTGTTATGTTCCTACCACCATGTTTTGAAAGCCTACATTGTTATTGTTTTTGGCTCTTAGATATAGTTATTTATTTGTTACTTGATTTTTCCTCTAATACAGAAAGGATAGATGTACATGCATATGCTTACATATGCTTAGACTTCACCTAAAGAGTTTACAAGAATTGATTTTAGTATGTGTGACAGCATGAACAACTACACCAATGAAAATGAGACACCTTGATAGCCATGGATGATTTCCTATCATTTTGATTGAAAAGCCAATAATGCTTTTATTCTTGGTTTTGATTGGTTTTAGCCTGTTTTCAGTTACTTGATTCCAATATCTATGAAGATATTGACAGCTATTTTGAAGAAAATAAAAGACATTATGGTAGCCCTTATTTATTTCCTAGTGTCTGGTCTTAAAAACCCTTAAGGCTCTCTTTCTTGTGTTTTTGAATGCATTTGTACTATTTTGGTGTTTGCTAACTTATTGTGTGTGAAGGTATGCACAACTATTTTGAAGAAAACAAGAGACATTGTGGTAGCCACTGTTAATTTCCAGCTTTTTCTGAAAGCCTATGTTATTCATATTGTTTTACTCTGCTGTACTTTTTTCTGTTTTGCTTTGTTTAGTTTAGTTTTATTTTGTTCTCTTTCAAATAAACAAAATTTAAAATGAGGTCTCTTTTAATCTCAGCCCTCATCCCATTTACAATGACAGTGTCATAGCCCTGCCCATCACAATCTATAATTTTTCTGTCATCAAACTTTGGGGGATATATGGTCTTACTCTCACCATAATCGCTAAAAATAAAACTTGACCTCAGGTGCTCCTGAGGTCCCCTGGTGTTTTTTCTTTTTGGCTGTGTCAAAGACATACATAGCAGCACTCACAACACAGTTTCTTGGCCATCCTTCTACCTGTGCCTTGAAAACTCCAAGTACCCCCTTGTTATGGTGCATGTCATGGTTTATGTCTGTGGCCCCCAGGCCTCACGTATTTTCATTGTGCATTTGTGACTGGCTCATTGTCTAGTGCTTGGATTGGTGGTGTCAGTGCTACACCTTCTTGGGGTTGAGCCAGGATGTGATGTAATGTCAGGGGAAGGTATATCTCTCTCTCTTGCCAGTTTCCACCTTGCTGTTTGCAGCCACCATGAACTGCAGCCCTGCCACACCAGCCTGCTTTGCAGCTAACTGAGTATGGACTGAAACCTCCAAAAACTGTAAGAAATAAACCTTTCCTTTCCCAACTTTGGGCATCAGGTATTTTGTGTCAGCAGTGAGTAAAAAGTAACTAAGACAGTGCATCATACTTCTGCTATCCCTCCGAAGGATGTGAATCAGTGATCTCAGCAATATATGGCTTTTGAATTAATTATGATGACCACATTTATATAAACATTTCATGTCAGAGAAATTCTAGGTCTCAAAGGTTACATTTTACCTTTCAACATACACAGACATTTGCACTGCATTTTCACTGCTTCCAGAAAGCCAAATATGGGGTTTCCAACTCCATCAGGTATGAGAATCATATAAAAATAAGTTGTTTCTCCACTACAGGGTATGGGACCTGTCCCATTTGATCTCTTGCTTTCATCTTCACGTATTCATCACACCTGTCTATCTATACTTGACCTCCTTAACAATACTTACCATTTTCTAAAGATCATTCTTCACATGAACAACATTAGCAAGCTCTCAGACTGCTGGCTCTGCCTACACCTTCAATGAGACCTCTAAATGTCTTGTTCTGTCACTCTAAATATCTCTACACTCCAAACAAACTCACAAACCAAAATCATTGGCCCTCTAAATCTAGCCTTTGGATAACTATGGATCAAAAACCTTTCTGGTATTCACCATCTTAACCCTTCCTGAAGTGCTTCTAATGTGGGAACTTTAGACTCTTGCACATTTTTCCACTCTGTGGCAGACACTTCAATGCCTGTATACCATCCCATGAACAGTTCATCTATGAACATGGAGTGTATAACTCTTTCCCACCCATAGGGCATGACTCCTGTACTTTAGCAGTAGTGGCACCACAAGTTACACTTCAAAATGAAACCCAAATCATAAGGTGGTTACAAATCTCACATCACTCTTACACCATCAAATGTCCAACAGGGGCATTCCTTTTCTCCAATTATAATAGGGTTAGGCTTCTTCTCAGCTATTGATATGGGTGCTGGAAGTATCAAAATGGGCACTGACTTTTACAGCCCACAGTTTCCACTGCTCTGTTCCACTGGTGTTACTCTGTGTAGGCTTCATTGTTCACCAGTAGTCAATGTGCCTCTGTGGGTTCAAGCCACCCCTCCCATGTCATAAGCATAACAACAGGGAGAAAACACTTCTTGCAACCTCCCTGTTCTGCATTGTGGTTTCCCTCTTCACTCTCTGTGTGATCCTTTCTGAATCCTGGGCACCCACTTCCTGCCTCCTCCTCTTACTATTGCTACGTTCCAGTATCCAGATTCCAAATATTAGAGAGGCTGTTTCTCTGCTGATCACCACACTTCTATTCTTCTGGAAATGCAGCAATTATTTAATTTATACATACATTTTCATCCAACAGCTTTGTATTTGTGAATAGTTGACTAAAGATGTATTTGTAGAATGTATTTTAGAATTTTAAAAATATATGTGCATATCTATATATATATATATATCTATATCTATCTATCTATCTATATCTATCTATCTATATCTATCTATCTATATCTATCTATCTATCTATATCTATCTATCTCTCTCTCTCTCTCTCTCTCTATATATATATATATATATATATATATATAGAGAGAGAGAGAGAGAGAGAGAGAGAGAGAGGAGATGGACCTGTTAAATATCTTAGATTATTACCAAAAAGCAATATGTGACAAGCAAGATAGAAACACAAGTTTCCAAAATGGCAGTTAAACAAAAAAAGAATGTGCAGTTGTATCTCAGAGAGAATTTCAGAAGAAGAGAGAAAAGATAAAATGAGGAAGTTGCTCTGAGCTCTTGCCCAGCCAGGGAGGACAAATGCTGTGTCTGAGAAATAACCCTGTGTGTCATTTGACTCTTCTGAAGAATTTTTGCTGGTGACTCTGCTTGTGTCAGGGTTTCATGAGCCTTCTCCATGGGAAAGGTGAGGCACTTTGGATCTGCACATGCCATGCAGCTGAGGCCTGCAAAGAGATGCTGCAAATGACTTGCCAGCACCAGTCTTGATCCCAGAAGCACCTGTCCTTCCACAGCAAATTATTAGAAAGGAATCCAGGCAGCAGTGATTTATTGGGGCCAATTGAAGTTGGGGGCTTTCTTAGGGCCCTTCTGCTGAGCCACTGCCGATGAAAGCTCTAGACAAGACACATGAGTCTGATGTAGGCTCCTTCAGGTTCACAGCACATGGAGAGAACATGGTCCCTGCTTAACATAGAGTATACAATCCAGTTCACATCTGTGACCACTGTGGAGCCTGATTCATAGCATTTCAATGCTTGTCAGAGAGGTAATATACTTCTTAATGTTTTTTTCATGGAACCATGGCTGATAAAACTCAGAAATTCAATGGAATCCATTTCCCCTTTTCCTTTACATGCCACTCCATGCAGAAAGACTTCATGGCAGAGCCATACCAGGTTTTGGAGGCTGGTAGAATAATGATGTTCAAGAGTACCACGGGCACAGTGAGTTCATGACATGGGACAGTGGTTGAGAATGTGAATGTTTCCACTCTTCATATCTGCAGACCCTTAGAGCAAGATGTTTGGCAACATGGTCCCTCACTTTACACCTATTCTCCCCTGACTCAGTTCCCAAAGAAAAGCATTGTCAGGAAGATTTTTAAAGTTGTCCTTCCACCTGTAGTGCTGGCCATGTCCCATCCTGGTTTAGAGTCCCTTGAACTTCACTTGGGAACTTCTGAGGCCCTTGAGCTTTGGAATCCTTGCTTTGCTGACTCAGATCTAAGTCTCAGTCTCTATCTCTTCTTGAGCTTGTTGGTCTCCTGCTTTTTGTTGTTTTTTTGTGAATGTGAATCTCTCAACTTCTGTCTAGCACTAGGGGGTTTGACAGGGATCATGGCACAGCAGATTTGATTCTGCCTTGCATGCCCTGTTGGCCAACCTCCCTTTCTGCCTTTCCATCCCTATCCTCTTCTCCCTCCACATGCCCCCCCCCAGAAGTTATGCATTCACCCAGGGGTTTGTGGCCTCAACTTCTCTTGTCAATCTTGTTGGAACTGCATCCATTAGTTAGTTCCCTTTTGTGGTATCTTCTAAGTCACACTTCCAAGGAGGTGCTGTGCCCTCTCATCCTGTGAGTGGATTTTGTTTACTTGACTGCTTCAGATGCACCACCTTCCTCCTGCTACTGCCCAAGATCCCTGGTTAACCCCCTGAGTCACTCGTGAATCCTTCTGTGATTCCAGAACCCAGAGCTGGCATCTTAACTTAGTGCCCACAGTGCCCTGCATGGTGGTGCAGCTCTGGAAGTGTCACTATCTAGACTTCACCATGTGCATTACACTCTTTCTCCTAGGCACTTCCTAGGGTGTCCTGCACCTATCCACAATAGATACTGTGAAAGGGAGAGAACATCCCAAAAGTAAAGAATACCTATGATGATGTAATAATAAAAGAAGGAAGGGAAGAGAGAAAAAGAAAAATATATTTGCTAATTACATTACTGATTTCTCTTAGTCCACTGAAGACAGCAGTTTGTACTTTCACTTACACTGTTTAATCAATTGTGCATGCATATATCCTATAATCTAAGCAACTAATTTGAAGACAGAAATACTCAATGTATTAACCATTATCAATTTGCTATAATTTTGTGTTTTAAGTTTTGTAT
>PVJX010048349.1:0-11507 GCA_004027295.1 Dolichotis patagonum
CGATCAAGGTGTTCATCCCGGTGGGGAGCACAGTAATAAAGTGAGCCTGCCACTCTGGGCTTCAGAGAGTGGCAGGTCCTGGTAGAAAAACAAAGTGTCACATCCCCGAGGGACAGGACACGAGTGGCGAGTGTGCCTGCCTGCCGTGGTGAGGGGCTTTGCCGGGTGATGGAGCCCGGTGAATGGAAGGGCACGAGGACAGGAGGGTGGCAGGTGGCGGGCCAGGCAGGATTTCCTAGATCCTTTGCAGTGTTTAGATGCTGTTCGAAGGGCACCGAGAACTCACTGATACTTAGTTTATTTTATATTGGTTTTATTTTTAATGGACACAGAGCGATCATACCTATGTACAGGGCACACAGTGCGTCACCTCAGTACACGTACGTGAAGTGTTGTGCTCAGACTGAGGCGCCCGGCGCAGCCGTGACTTCAGACCTAAATCAGTTGTTTGAATGGGAAACCTGTGGAATCGGCACTACGGGTTGGCCCGTTGTTGTCTGCTCCAGTTCTCCACTGCCTGACGTAGCCTTAGACGAGACTGCTCCCACGCTGGCTGGCTGAAAGCTTGGCGAGGTAAGCTGTGATTCGGGTCCCAGGAAAAACCGCAGACTGCCGGGCCGTGAGGAAGCAGGCGGGACCAGTGTGTCCCGGGTGAGAGGCTGAGCTCTGAGCTGAGATGGGTGAGTCGGACAGAGGTTGAAGGGTTTGGGAGAGGTTGAAGTGACAGGCTGTGCTGACAGGGAGCCCAAGGGTCCCCTTACGTTCTGGGACTTAGTCACAGGCCAGGGGAACCTGAGCAGAACGCTGTGGTCCAGGGCAGGGAAGAGTCTGTGGTGTGTGGTGCACGCCTGTAATCCCAGCACTCAGGAGGCTGAGGCAGGAGGATCGTTGTGAGTTCGAGACCAGCCCGGGTTACAAAATGAGGTCAAGGCCAGCCCTGCAGAGCAAGACCCTGTCTCAAAAAGAAAAAAAAGTTTTAAAAAGTCCGTGGCAAGTTACATTTAAGACCTGCTGAGCAGGGGCATCCGAAGATGTGCGGAGGAGCAGAGCTGGAACTGGGGTCCTCCGAGGGTCCAGGAGGTCCCATGTGGAATCCTGCTTACTACGCAGGCCCTGGACGCAGAGTGTGGGGATGGCTTCTACGTGCCTTCCTCGGGCCTTGCCTACGTGTGTGTCCCCAGGACTGAGTGGGCCTGTGGGCTGCTGTTGGGCGGGCACTGTGAGTCACAGGGGTGTAGCGAGGCTTCCCGCCCGGGGGACAATGGAGTTCCCTGAAACCTGCTGGCATGCTTCGCCCCGCCCTGTGAACAGGATGCCGGGACCGCTTTAAGTCGGTGTCCTTCAAACAACCTGGCCGAGAGGAAGAGTGTGTGGTCTTTACTTCCTGAACTGCAGGGTCCCTTACACAGCTGGAGAACTTGTTTCTAAACTACATAGAAAGGCAGAGAGGCTGGTGTCCAGGGTAGGGTGAACGGCAACCCTTTCACGGCAGAAAATCCACTTAGTGTGGAAAGGGTCCTGGTCTTGGGCTAAATGGTGGACTTCTGTTTGTTACTTTTTTTCCTACTTATATCAGGACAAAAAATCAGACTTTTTCCAGTTCATGGTTATAGCCAAGCCTGGCAGAGCCTTTGCCATCTTTTACCTTGCATGGACACTCACCCTCAGGTTAGATTGATTTGAAACAGAAGCAGGGGTGCATTCTACTTGGGGCAGATCATAGCCACCCAGCGTGTGTGTGTGTGTGTGTGTGTGTGTGTGTGTTCACACTGTCACGTGGATTTACGTGATGTCACTGTACCAAACCAGCACTGATCTGTTGGTGCCACTAGCAGTATTCTTGCAAGTTGTTGCTTAGCCCACTTTTGTAGGCGAGAAGTGTTTTTTTCTTGAGAAGACGTTGGTTTTCTGCTTAGTTCTCATGTGTTACTGTACGTTACGTTGTTATACCTCAAAAAACAAAATTTAAGGAAAATCTTAGGGTGTCACAAACAGGAATTGCAGAAAGCCTTTGAAGACATGGTTTAAAGCCTTTAATTCACTGGAATATGCTAAAACGGAAGTGGTCCGCAATGCACAAGCTCCTCCCTCCTCCTCCGGATGTGCAGTTTGGTTGCTCGCGCGCCCCCTAGCGACCAAACCTGTCGGCGCTGCTGCAAATCCCCGAGGGCCTGGCCCAGGCCCATCCCTGGCCTCGTAAAGCTCCGTCCACAAGTGCAGGCGTGACGCAAACCAGCAAGGACAAGTGCCGTCCAGGGTCATTTATCCTGCAGCCAGCAGCTGCCAGCACGACGTCCTCAGCGCCGCCGAATCTCCTCCCATCATCCTTTCCTGCCGGGCTTTCCGATTCCAGCTAACTGCATTGCATCTTTCTGAGTCTGGGTCAGGGTTGCGTCTCGGTTTCTGTTTTCACTAATGAACTGTGTGACTGGAAGCAAATGAGTTAACCTCCTTCAGCTTTGGTTTCCACATCTGCAGAACCAGGGTCACTGAAGGAGCGCCACAGGACCCACGAGTGTATTAAAGTGAAGTTCACGTGGAGCTACATAGCCTCAGCTCAGCCGGGAGGGTGACAGTCCCACTTCCTACAATCCTTGTGCCCTAAGTGGTCATGAGATTGTAGGCAACATCGGTAACTCCCATCTCCCAACACCTGTGTCCTCCTGACCTTCTGTCTAGATCTCGGCGGGCTGGGTTCCTAACTTGGATGGAGTGAGTTAAACCTCCACTCCTGAGGAGTCTAATCCACGGTGAGTATTAGCTCCTCATTGACTTCGCCCCGTGTCTAAGTTGATGCCATCTGCTCCAGATGTGGTCCTTTCTCCCACCGTTGGTGGCAGCCACCTAAGCTTCCTACGGGAAGGAAGGATTAGTTATAAAAACTAATAGAGTAAGAGTAAGAGTGATTCCCCCTCTTTCCTCATAGTTCAGAGGCATGAAAAGGTTATGCCTCTGACCTTTTCAGGAGGGGGTGGGGTTGATTTCAACTCCTGCGTTGTTTTCGTCTTGGTGGAAGTATTTTTTCCTTAGGAATCAAGACCTTTGAATCAGCAGAACTCAAAACTCTGAGACAATAAATAAGAAAAGAAACCGAAATCTGGATTCCTAGGTTAGCAGTGAGAGGAGTCACTCTCACTCCTACCTTTCATGCTGGTAATTGGGAGGCACTGTCTCATCCCGGGTCTGGGATTCAAACTGCATCCTTCATCCTGTGAAGAACGATATCTTTCTGGCATGTCACCCCCACCCCAGTGGTACCTTCACAGTCTTTGGGAGACCACTGGGCTCCTGTCATTACACACATGACTTTTTGATAACGGTGCATTACTGCTAGCTAATTCCACAGGTGTAGACCTACTGCTCGATTTCTTTTGCTCTGAAGTTAATTAGTTGGTCAGAATTGATATCATGTGTGATAACACCATGGGGGGGGAGTTCCTTAAGCCTAGGGAGGTGGTAAAAGCAACGTGTGTCAGTACCCAGCCTGCCCCTGCCAGGGAAGTGGAGTGAATGGGATCGGTTCACCCCCACTGCAGCGGGCCACTCGGGATGGTACCAGGTCAGGAGCCCATTGTTACAGAGTGCTCTTGGCAGAGTAGATACTCAGCAGCAGAGGTAGTAACACGGGGTGGGCCACCCGACAGAAAGGCAGAGTCATAAAAACATGACGTGAAGGTGTCATCTGCGTCATTCACTGCATTTGGCACTGTGTGGCTTTGACCCTTCCCCAAAGTCACCGTGAAAGGTAAATGTGTTCAGTGTATTCACTGAGGCTGCCTCACAGCACAACAAAAATGCTCATGAAAGGGGACTTCCAGAGCTGCTTCAGAAAGTGCCGGAGAGACAGGATCAGTGCGTGCAAAGTAAGGGGGAGGATTCCTGACAACCAATCTTGTACTAACATATTTTTAAAAATTTAAACACTTGCTGTATTTTTTTGATAACACCTCATCTGTTTGACCGAGATCTAAAGTACTTTCCATTTCCTGGTCATCAGATGTGATCAGGGTGACATTGCCAGTGCATCGGACTGAAAAGAGGCCGTGTGGAAGGCAAAGATGCCTGTGACCTTTTCCAAGTCTGTCACAGCAGTCAGGACCTCACGCAAGGTCCTGAGGAGCACCTTGGACCGGCCCTGTCCATACGCAGGACTTTCGCTTGTCCTCAACTGCAGACTTTTCTCGTCACTGCCTGCACGTGCCAGGTCAGGGCTGTGATGACTTGCCCCGTTAAAGACGGGCTCCACCTGGGACAGCAGCACTATTGAAGTCACCACCCTGATTAGCTGAAGATAACAATGTGTCATTAATCTAATCATTCTCCCGGATCTGTCCACTCTCCCCCAGGACACACGAGTGGGCTACATGGCGAGCAGGTATCACCATCCCAGCTGTTTCCCTCTAACCATAGTATTCATCTGTAAGAGGCCCCATGGACACAGCATCCCATTAGCTCAACTGTCCTTGTGTTGAGGCGCTTCTCCTTTGTTCTTCTCACTGTGCCTCAGGCCAGAGAGGCCATGTGGGAATTCTGCCCCTAGTCAAGGTGATTATTTCCAGAACTGGGAAGAGAGTCTGGAACCACGGCGATTTGAACATGGGCTACGATTCCAACTATCTTTGGCCACTCGAAGCCACCGTATTCACTGGTGAAACAGTGGCATTTCGTGTTTCTAGGCCTCCATGTCTAATAAAGCCTACTTCCAGCAAAATGTTGGCCCCCGTGCTAAGGCCTGGTGTCCAACCCATGACTATGTTGTGTTACTTGACTGTAAGGGCATTTCAGATGTAACTGCATGTAATGCTTTTGTTTTTTGTTTTTATTTTCTTTTATCTTCAGTTTCACACTGGTCTTAAATTCATTTGGTAGCCCAGACTGGCCTCAAACTTGCAGTGATCCTCCTGCCTCAGCCTCCTAAGCGCTGAGATTACAGGTTTGTGCCACCATGCCCCGATCCACACAATGATGTTTACTGTTCAGCTGGGGCAGGGTCAGTCCTATGGCAACAGGAAATAAATAATCTTTTTGTTCTTCCATTAAATCTTTTATGGGTCTCTGATGATGACCTGACCTTAGATACCAGAATCTCAAGTTTACTTTGTTTCTGAAAGTGCTGCAGTGCAGTGGGAGGGAGACGTCTTCACCAATGCCCCTTGTGCCCACTGTGACTGTAGCACCCCAGTAGGTACTTTACCTAAAAGCCAACCAAGGTAGTAATGTGGTAGTCCTGAGTGTCCTCCATCCCATCTCCTGTTAGGAGTCTAATCCTGTCTGCAAGCCCCAGGTCTCTATGCAGGCATCGGCGTTCCCTACTTGAAGGTCTCCTTTCTGGGCCCGTGTCTGGTACAAACTATTACATCAGTTGGAGTCCAGGAAGGAGCCACAAAAGCCAGTCACTTGAGCCACGAGAGCGTATAAGGAATTGTTACCTAGGTACCAGGGTTACTGACGAGGTCATGGAGAGACGCAGAGGAAGAGTTTACCTTAATCGTGGGAACAGAAGCTGCAGGAAGGCAGGACTCAGGAGCTGGTAAACTGCATGGATTTACCAGCCAGGGCCTGCAGAGCGGACATGCATGGCTCTTCCCAGCACATCTGGGTGTCATTAAGCCTGAGGACAGGGCCCAGGGACCAAGGACTCAGGACCCTGCAGATGGGGTGCTGGCTTGGGCTAGGTCCACTGGGGGGCAACTGGAAGAGCCGAATGTAATCTGCGGTGTGTGACCACCAGCATGACCAAGCAGAGGGGAGAAAGTGGGGCAGGGGCTTGAGGGACAACAATTGAGCAGCCGGGAATGAGTAGCTTCATGCTGAAGCCAGTAACTTCCATAGGAGCCATTTTTAGACCTCACGAGTGTCACTCCTTTGCTTTATTTTTAGTTCTCCATAGATTTTGGAGTCAGAGTTGGGTTCAGATTTCCTTTATTTTTTCCTTCTGAGTCATGTGCTGTTGAGCAAACTCTTGAGTTCTTTATTTTTCTTTTTTTGAGACAGGGTCTCACTATGCAGTGCAGGCTGGCCTTGAGCTCACTTTGTAGCCCAGGCTGGTCTCGAACTTGCAACAATCCTCCTGGCTCAGCCTCCTGAGTGCTGGGATGACAGGTGTGCGCTACCACGCCCAGCTTTTTGTGCTCTTTAGACGCATTTCTCCATGTGCACACTGAGGGTACACCCATTACAGCACAGGTGTAAGTGTTTTTCACATGAACAATCAGTGCTGAGCACGGTGCAGGGCAGTTAGGGGCTTAAACACTGCCGCGGTGGCTTCGCCCTGCCTCTCTTCCTCACCTCCTTTCTCTCCGCTGGGGACCTTTTTCGTCGCATCTTCTCTCCTCTGTTTCATTCTTTTCTGACTTTTTTCATTCTGTTCACACCTTCATCCTCTTCTTCCTCCATTCCTTTGCTGACCATGGATCCACCCCATGATCAATAATCCTCTATCGAAGAAATCCTCCCATTTCTGCTTTGGCATTTGAAATTTCTGTCCTTTTGCCATCACCGAATCTTCGGGTCCCTCAAGTCTCCTTGGATGTCCTATTTTACCTGTTGCATCAGGTGAGAATTAGGAGTAGTCCACGTTTCAAGTTTTTTGGAAAAACTCAACAAACACTGGCTTGATAAAAACAGCTTTCTCTTCTTTGGGGCAGCTGCTGGCAGTGTCTCTTCCATTCCTGCGAGGTTCCATACCTGCAGGCAGCAGAAGAAGGAGCCGTGTCCATGCGTGCACTTTTTATCTATGAAAAAGAGGGTTTTCAGAACCCTGAAACCCCACTGACAGTGGTTCGGTTGCACTGGGAGCCCTGTGTCTCTTTGTTTGTGTAATTTTATTTAATTCCTAAGCTTGCACCCCTTTTCCGGGGAACAGAGGGCAGGAAGCTTCGGTAAATTTCTACTCGCTCCATAGTTTTAACTTTTTCAGAGTGGGGCGGTTGGAATCATAAAGTGTGTAGCCTTTTCAGGCTGATGTTTTTCACTTAGAAATATGCATTTAGGATTTCCTTGCGTAGAACCACTACTTCTAAGATAACAATATGCAATATATTAACTAGTGTTAATTTCCTACTTTTTTCTTTGAAATTCTGTGTTGTTTTTATCTTTTATTTTGGCTTTAAAATAAAAAGAAAAAAGATTCTCCCGTGTGTTTTCATAGCCTGATAGTTCATTTAGTTTCGTCACCGAATAGGAATCCGTGGAATGCACTGCCCCCCCACCTGTTCACCATCTGAAGGGCATCTTGTTTGCTTCCCACTTGTATTTGACAATTACAGATGACGTAGCTCAGAGCATTCATCTGCAGATTTTCACGCAGATGTGTGATCAGCTCCCTTAGGTACAGACTCGGGAACACCACAGTAGCTGAGCTGTGTAGTAAAGGTATGTTTAGTTTCGTAAGAAACCACCAGACTGCCTTCCGAAGGGGCTATGCCCTTTGTACTCCCACCAGCGCTGAGAGAGAGTTCCCGGGGCTCCACGTCCTCGACAGCATCTGTTGTGGTCGTTGCTTTGGATTGAACCGTACACGTAATTATACTCGTGACCATCAAAGCCAGTTTCAAAACCCTTGGGAATCTTTTCCGTACACTGCCTCCATCACAGTCCTTACTTTACCCAAAGTAAAGTGATATCTTCCTCTGTGAAATACGATTGATTTCTGGTCCTTTCATATTCTTCTGAAGTCCACACACCCAAACACTGTGACTCTGCTTTGCAGGAGGGAGCCCAAGCCTCTGGAAGATTCCTGCATATTCCCAACGCACTACTTCCCCTCTTGGTCTGGCTTGTGGGCTGTTTTCCATCTTCCCATGAATCAGTCCAAACTCAAAACTCAACTCCTTCACTGGATTTCACACAAGAATTAACCCACAAGAAGAATTATACGAGTTTGTCAACTTTATGGGGAGGAGGAGTCATATAACAAAGTTCATGACCTCCTGACCACATCAAACTTTTCTTCTCCTTTGTCCTCACTGGCTTTCTAGATAAAAACCATCCTCTGTCTCATGCAAAATTGTTTAACATCTTTTTCTTAAGCTTTGGGGTTGCATGTCCCACAGGGATGTACCCTGTTGTCATTTGTCCTATCAAGGCTTATTAACCACTAAGCCATCCGTCCACCCGAGGGCAATTCTTCTATGGACATCTGAGAGTTTATCTTCTCTCATTGTACGTAGCTGTTTTCATACATATTTGTTTCCTCTCTGAATAGCAAGGTCTTGAGGCCTAAGACTTAATCCTTTACCTTTTTGAGCTCCATCATCTCAGCTTTAGAAGTGGTAATCAATGTAGATTTATTAAATACATGAATGATGCATTGTGTAGGGCCTCCATCTTTTTTTAAAAGAGTAACAAAGTAATCCTTTTATATGTACATTCTTAAATTAAAACGGTAGGTGTCCAAGCAGAAACACAGACCACTACTTCTTTGCTCAGCATATAAACTTTATTAAGAAACATGAGAAGACACAGTATCATAGGTAAAATAGAACTGCAGAGCTTCGGTTTCGCTGACAGCTTGGAGGAACGTCTCTTGGCTACGCTCTGGTACCCCTAACACTGGAGAAATTTTTTAGGCAAACAGAAGGTGTAAATAGATGCTAAGAGGGGAGATAGTGTTGCGGACAGTTCTCATGGAAAGATTCCACAGTGTGCGGGCAGTTCCGGAGCCCCTGAAGCAATCTGGCCATCACACAGCGGAGTCCCAGCCTTCCCGTGTCGCAGCGGTCCAGAGTGGAACCAGATAGAACTGTGCTGCTCGTAGACTCGGTTCTGCCGTAGCTGAAAATGAAACAGAGCTCTAAGAAGTGTTAGGGTCCAGGGCAGTGCAGAGATACTGTGCCCTGGGCACTGCAAATTAGCAACCTGCCGCTTAACAGGTGGGCTGGCAGCAGTAGCAGCAGCAGGCCGGGCGGCAGCAGGACTGTCCACAGTAGGACGGGCGGCAGCAGGGGGCCTGGGCGTGGTGCAGCTGGCAGCAGGTTGGGGGTGTGCAGCTCACCACGCAGCAGGGGGGCAGGCTGGTGCCCTCCACACGGCAGTCCGGGCGGGACCACCTGGTGCGGCAGCTCACGGCACCACTGCCACACTCCTGGCCGAAACCGATGCCACCCCTGATGCCATAGCCAGTGCCAATGCAGCTTGGCTCATAGCAGCTGGAGCCACAGCCCTCGCCACTGGAGAAGTGGGGGAATCCGCAGAAGCTGGTGGAGCTGCAGGCCATGGTGTGGGGAGCTGGGTTGGGAGCTGTGTCGCTTGAGGAAGTGGAGAAGCTTCCGAGGTTTGGAGGTGACCTCCACACGGGGCCTTTTATATATGTGAGCCCACTGCTCTTTATGGAATTCTTCACATATTTCTCTTGTTTTTGTTTAAATTTATTCCTCAGTGGTCCTCTGATTGGCTCCCACTGGAATACTTTTGGCAAATTATGAGCAACAGTTTGAAAATGATTTATAAGGTGGTGGGGACTCCTCCTATCAGCCCTTAGCACTTTAGAATACGCTTGTGGTTTCCATGGTTCAAAGAGTCCTCCTCTTTACATCAAGCCAACGCCCTCTTTGTGACTAGTAGTCATTCCACGTGACAATCTGCCCAGACTTCAAAGCTTAGGGCAATCTTCATGCTATAGTTAAGTATGATTTTTGCCCTTCTGAATAGATGGATTGAATTCCATTGCATTTAGACCATCAGGCTATTTGCTAAACTGCCAAGGGTTTTGGTCACGTGGGATTAAACGTCCACCCCGTGTACTCCAGCATCATACCAAATCCCCATCATCACTGCTTTGGTTTCAGCTCATTTGAAAAGTGAAAATCTTGTTGTGTTCTAGGCCAATAATCTTTTCTTGTGAACCGAATGGTGTAGTGAAGAAGAAGGTATTCTTAGTTTCTGGTGGATGCTTAGCTTCTGGTGGAATCTTACAAAATTTTTATTGACTCTTAATTCAATAGATGCATATTAAATGGGTGGCAGAAAGGCATGAGTCATGGGACCCTGGGCAGCTCCCAAAGGATTCAGTGGGACTCCCAGCGCCTCGCAGGAAGGAGACTTGTTATTTGCTCTGAAAAGAGATTGGAAAATGTTGGATTATTGTTATCTGAATTTGAGAGTTGAACCAAGACAGAGAGAAAAAAAAAAAACATCTAGGAGTTATGACATTGTGACAAATGCACTGCTATCCACTTTGGTCTTTTCTGAAACCTATCGTCTTGTGTGTGATCCATCCAAGGTAAGTGCTGGGAGATGCTGAATAACTTCAGAAATATTTTCTGAGATTTTCCCACTGTTGTATTGTAAATGTTGCACTCCAGTGCCTAACAAATGATTTTGAAATTAATAGTAAAGTCTGTTGCTTTTGGTTCTTCTTAAGAAAACAGTTTTTCTGTTGACTTACAAATCATGGTATAGCACTTTCAGATTTCTAATTTGTCTGTCTGATGTGGTCACTAGGACACTGCATAGCTGTTTGTTCTGCAGTCATTTAGACACGAGATACACCATGCAGTGATACTGCGAGCTGAAACTGGACCACGTGGGGAATGGGAGGAGGAAGGAAATAGGTTAGGGGATAAGAATAACTTGAAAAATAAATTGTGTTTGGTAGATATTTTCAAATCTGTTAGGAAGTACTACAATTTATTAATGTTGGGTGTGAAAGATGGAGATCGTATAGCATGTCTTATAATAAGAAGTTACAGGAATACATTTAGGCAGGGACCCATTTCCTTGAACCAACCTGAATACTTTAACTAAAAGTGACTGTGTTTGTCTAGACTAATTAGAATATATTAGATCAGAGTCTGTAAGTATTTGAGTAACTATGAAGATTATGAAATGCATGGGGTATTTTCAAGCAAGATTTAATTTTTATTTAATCCAGACAATATGTTTATGGTTCAAGATGATTATCAAAATAGAAAACATTTTTCTGAGTTCTGCTAGGTAGACGGGCCTATCGGCGAAAGGAAGACAAGAGTCGTGTGCTTTGCATATCTAAGTGTTTTATTTGATAGTAAGAAGGGTTGTTGAGGTAGAAAGCAGACTTTAAGATGCACAGAGATTGAGAGACAGGGAGAGAGCTGGGATGTCACTGGAGCAAAGAGCTGCCATTGAGGCGTCCTGCTCCAGCAGGGCAGGGTCAGCGGTGCATAGCGTTTGGTCCATGTTTTCAGTGAACCAGGTCAGCCCCTCCAGGGCTCTAAGAGTCTTGTTATTTGTGAGTGGTTTATCAGCATTGTGGTACTTAGCACGGGTCGAGTGTCAGGAGCACTTCTTATGAGATCAGCAGGTTTGCTTTGCTCCTCTTTCTTGAGTGATCAGCAAGCTGGTCCTTAGCAGGTGGGCTCGCAGCAGGTGGACTGGCAGCAGCTGGGCTCACAGCGGCTGGGCTGGCAGCAGTAGCAGCAGCAGGCTGGGCGGCAGCAGGACTGTCCACAGTAGGACGGGCGGCAGCAGGGGGTCTGGGCGAGGTGCAGCTGACAGCAGGTTGGGGGCGTGGAGCTCACCACGCAGCA
>PVJX010048350.1:0-11498 GCA_004027295.1 Dolichotis patagonum
TTGCTATATCTTCTTGGTTGAGTTTTGGTAGTTCATATGTTTCTAGAAATCTGTCCATTTCCTCTGTGTTTTCCTCTCTATGTGAGTAGAGATTCTTAAAGTAGGTGTTCATGATCTTTTGAATTTCCATGGGATCTGTAGTAATTTCCCCCTTTTCAGTCCTTATTGTGTGAATTTGTGTTTTTTCTTTCTTTTTCTTTATAAGGTTAGCTAGAGGTTTGTCAAATTGTTTATTCTCTCAAAAAATCAGCTTTTTGATTCATTAATTCTTTGTATTTTTTTTAGTTTTGATTGCATTGATTTCAGCTCTAATCGTTACTATTTCCTCTCTTCTATGAGCTTTGGGTTTAACTTGCTCTTCTTTTTCTAGTAACTTGAGATGGAGCATTAGGTTGTTTATTTGTGCTCATTCTATTTTCTTGAGATGACTATTTATTACTATATATTTCTCCCTTAAGACTGCTTTCATTGCATCCCACAGATTGCAACATGTTGTTTCTGCATTTTCATTAAATTGTAGGTATTGCTTTATTTCTTCCTTAATTTCATCTCTAGCCCACTGATTGTTCAAAAGGTTGTTGTTTAATTTCCATGTATGCATGCAAAGTTTGGAATTTCTTATGCTATTAATTTCCAATTTCAGTGCACTATGGTCAGATAGTATCCATGGGATATTTTCAACACCCTTGCATTTACTTAAGAATATTTTATGGCATAATATATGGGCTATTTTGGAGAATGTGCCATGTGCAGCTGAGAAGAATGTATATTCTGTTGTGGTTGGGTGGAACACTCTGTAAACATCTACTAAGTCCAGTTGCTCGCAGGTATGATTCAGTTCTATTACTTCTTTGCTGACTTTTTGTTTAGTTGATCTATCCGTTTGTGACAATGGGCTGTTAAGGGCCCCTGTAATAATTGTGTTCTTGTGTATTTTGTTTTTCATATCCTTTAGTATCTGTTTTATATAGTTGGGTGCTCCTGTACTTGGTGCATATATATTTATAATTGTTAGTTCTTCCTCTTAAATTTTTCCACTTACAAGTATGTAGTGACCTTCTTTGTTTCTTTTAATCATTTTAGGTTTGAAGTTCACATTGTCTGCAAATAGAATAGTTACCCCTGGTTTTTTCTGTGTTCCTGTTGCATGGAATGCTGTTTTCCATCCTTTGACTTTTAATGTATGAGTTTCCTTTTGGGTCAGATGTGTTTCTTGTATACAGCATATTGTGGGATCGTGTTTCTTGATCCATTTTGCCAACTTATTTCTATTGATAGTTGAATTCAGGCCATTTATGTTTATGGATATGACTGATATATACTAGTTTAAGTTTGTCATGTTATGTTCCAATAGTTTTCTTTCTGCTTTTCTGCCTTAATTGCTTATCCTACCAGGTGGTTTGTTTCTGCTGTTTTGGGTGTTGTGGTCATTTTTATCTCTGTCTAGTATGTCTTTCAGCACTCTTTCTAGGGTTGTCTTGGTGGACATAAATTTCTTCAGTTTATTTTGTCATGGAAGTATCTTATTTCTCCGTTAAATTTGAATGAAAGTTTTGCTGGGTACATCAGTCTGGGTTGGAAGTTGTTTTCTTTCAGGGCTCAAAATATCTCATTCCAATTGCTTCTTGACTTGAGGGTTTGTGCTGAAAAGTCTGCTGTGATTCTAATGGGCTTCCTTGATAGGTGACTTGTGCTTTTTCTCTAACTTCTTTTAGTATTCTGTTTTTATTTCTGAGATCTTAACTATTATATGTCTGGGTGCAGATTTATGTTGGTTGTGACTTTTGGCATTCTGTATGCCTCACTTATCTGCATATCAGATTTTTCCCCATGTTTGGAAAGTTTTCTCCTATTATTTCTGTGAATATTTTATATATGTCATTTGTATTGACTCCAGCATCTTCTCTAATGCCTATTAATCTTATATTTTTGCTCTTGGCATCATCTTGAAGCTTCTGGATTGTCATTTCATGGTGCTTTGTTATTTTTAAAAGTTCTATCATTTCATGATAACTAATTGCAATCCTGTCCTCAAGGTCTGAGAACCTATCCTTAGCTTCATTTAAATGGTTTTGCATGCTTTGGATCAAATTTCTTGTTTCTTGGATGTCTCTTTCAGTTTGCTTCATGAATTCTGCTTGTTTTCTACATTGTTCATTCAAGATTTCAATCAGTTTTCCATGTTCCTGTACTTTTTTCTCTATTTCTTCTTTGGCTGTGCTCAGCAACTCCTTAAGATTGTTACTTCTATCTTTACCTGGGAGAGTACTTCTAATTTGATTTCTTCTATGGCCTCACAGAGTTGTTTTTAAATTTCATTTGCTATATTTTCAGAGATTCCTGGTGTGTTACCTTTGGGGTCCTCTAGTTCAGTGTCTCCTATATTTGCACCTGTTGCACTGGATGTTTGAGGTTGCATTCTGCCTTTCTTTTTGCCATTTTCCTCTTTTGAGGTAGTGTTTGGTTCTTCAGACCTGTTAGTGTGAACTTTTGGTTGTGTGTATCTTGGTGTCCTACTGTAGGGTTGATGTTTGTCCAGTTGTTTTGTCCCACAATGAATAGGTGGGCCAGTCACCTGGTTCCCTGCTGCAGGGCCTGTTTGGTGAGTCCTGTATTCTTCCTGGGCTGACAAGCTTAGTAGTATTGATGCAGGTCAGCTTTTATTTCCTGCTAGTACTTTATCTGCAGGTTATTCCAGGTCATCCAATCTCCCTGTCTATAGTGTTTGTATTGCCTGAGGCCCTACTGTGTCCTTATTGTGTGTCTGTGTGTCTTATAAGCCCTTTTGATTTTCTTCAGGTTGGGGGAGCCCTTTTTGACACACTCCTCAGTCTGCCTGATGTTTTTTGTGTGTAGGAAATGGTCACCCTCACTCTTGTCAGACTTACCAAGGTCTTACAGTTAGTTGGAGGGAGCTTTACTACTGGCCCTATTTAGCTACTGTACACCTCTATTTTAGGGCCATACTCACCGCACTGTCTGGAGCCAGATCTTGTTATGGTGAGACAGGCACTTAATCTCCCTTCAATGTAGCACAGGTAGCCCGCTGTAGACCAGTGTTCCTCTGGGAGCAGAGTTCCAAGTGTTCCAGGTGCACACTGGGATTCTGCCACTGCCTCTGCCTGAGTGCCTGCAGTCAGTGTCCAGGGTATGTTCCTGGCCAGCCAGCTGCCTGGGGTTCACCAAGCAGTCTGGTTAGGCCCACCTGATCCCTCTGGCATGCCTTGGGGTGTTTTCAGAGCAGCGTGTGGTCTTACTGCCTGGGCGCCAAGTTTGGAATTGTCCATGCATGTTGGAGATCTGCCGGCCACTGGAGTTTGTGCAGCCATGGCCTAGGCTGGGTTCCCAGCCAGCCAGCTGCCTCGGATTCACCAAGCAGTCCAGCTAGTCCCACCCAATCTCTGGCATGCCTTGGGGCATTTTTCAGATGCGGGGTGTGGTCTTACTGCCTGGGTGCCAATTTTGGAGTTGTCCGTGGGTGTTGGAGATCTGCCCGCTGCTGTAGCTTGGGCAGCCATGGCTCAGGGTGGGTTCCCGTTCAGCCAGCTGCCTGGAGTTCACTGAGCAGTCTGGCTAGGCCTGCCCCAGTAATCAATTCTTGTAAACTGTTTAGAAGTTCTACTCATGCATGAATTCCTGCATGTACACCTATCCTTTCTGTATTAGAGGGAAAAACAAATCAAAACAAGACAAAGAAACAAATTCCTAGAAAGAAATGAAACAAAAAGTCATATAGAACCACAACACTAGGTGATCTACAGTAGTTACTATGATGTCTCTTGTTATTTTCAATAGAATTGTCTATATCAGGAACATAGCAGTACATAGCAATACTAATAAAGCAAAACATTGGAGACATTATATGACTTCAAAAGCAGTTAATAATCAAACCAGAATGGGTATCCTATTGAATCTTTTTGTCTTCAGAGTAGTTGCCTCTAAACTCAGACTTAATACTATCAAGCATACCAGATTCAAATAAAAGCAGTCAAGACAAAACAGTGATCTAACAAACCAGATTCAAATAAGTTCAGTCATAGTAAGACAATGTAAGTAATATAAGGCTTCAGTTTCAGTTAATAGGAAATAAAGGATAGTTACCATAGTATTTGCTGATATTTTTGGGATAGTTGTCTGTGCTTTCAAATCTAGTATGAGTAGACAGACCGGAACAGAATAAAATCAAACTAAACAGAGTGATAAGAATAATGTGGATTTTAAATCCTGATACACTATTAACAATGTCCTCTGCCTTCCTTTTTTAGACAGTTCCTCCTCTTTCACCTTCTCAGGTGCTTTGTATGTTTCAGGTCCCACTAATTTTAGTTTTTAGATTAGAGGGGCAACCAGCTATCTACCTAAGTGGTTCTGAAGCTTTTTACCCCTGAGCTTGATCATGAGATGTATTCCTTTACTTTCTAAAGCCTGAAGGTTTTCCTTCCTTATAGCTGAGTAGTTCTCCACTGCACAAGTGTCATGTCTTTCCAACCTATCTGCAGCTGCTGGATGAGCTGTTCCTATTTCTCTCTGGTTCCCTGTCACATAGAGCATTGTTTTCTCATCTTTGACTTTTGGTTTATTAACCCTCTTTCAGATTGATTATATTTCCTATTCAGAGCATCTCAATGGAGCCTATCTCTTGATCTACTCTGCCTGTGTTTCTTTTTGTTAGTGTATCCAGGCCAACTGTGTTAGAGATTATAGACAATCTTCTCTGCCTCATCTCTGCTATGCTGTTTTTCTGACATTAGTTGTTTACTTTTCTCCTTCATTCCATTGTCTTCCCCGTTCACTGAGGTCTCTCTACCACTGTTCCTGGAATCCTGGTGATTTTTTTTTCTCTCTCAAGAATGTCTTCCAGTATTTTTTGTAGGGTTTGATTGGTGGTCACAAACTCTCCCAATTCCTCTTTGTCATGGCAACATCTTGTTTCTCCATTAATTTTGAGTGATAGTTTTGCAGGGTATATCATTCTGGGTTGGAGGTTATTTTTTTTTTCAGGGCTTGGAAAACTTCACTCCAAACTCTTCCTGATTTGATAGTTTGTGTCAAGAAGTCTGCTGTGATTTTGATGGGTTTTCCTCTATAGGTGAGCTGTTTCTTTTCTATGATCACTTTTAACATTCTATTCTTCTGATGAATTTCTGGAATCTTGATTATTATATGTCGGGGTGTAGCTCTGTTTTGGTTGTAGCTGGCTGGAGTTCTGTATGCCTCATATATCTGAATACCATTTCCTTTTCCTATGCTTGAGAAGTTTTCCTTAATTATTTCTGTGAATAGCCTTTGCATTTCATTTGTATTTACCCCTGCTTTTTCACTCATGTTTTTCATTCTTAAGTTATAGATCCTCTTGTCATCTTCTAACTTTTGCATTGTTACTTCCTGGTTCCTTGTTATTTTTAAGACATCTTGCCTTTTGTGATCACACATTGCAAATCTATCTTCAAGTTTTGAAAGTCTATCTTTAATTTTTTGTCAGGCAGTTTTGCCAGATTTCAATGGAGTTTTTAATTTCCTGGTAATCTCTTTGGATCTGTTTCATGTATTCTAGATTTTGTTTATATTCTTCATCAAAGATTTCTTTCCTTTTTCTATGTTCCTCCATTCTTCCATTTGTGTCTTGAGAGGTGCTTATATTTATTTTATTAATCTTATATCTTGTTTCACTTGAGTTAGAATTTCAGTTTTAAGTTTGTAAATGAGGTCACAAAAGTATTTCCTTATGTCTGCTTAGGCTGTGTTTATATTGCATGTTTGCTGCCCTCTATCTCTTCTGTACTTACCTCTCCTGGTCTTATTTTCCCTGTGTCAGTGGCTGGAGGCTTTTTCTTATTTCTTTCTCTTGTCATGTTTCTGGTTTCTTTCAGACAGGTGTATGGTGGAGGTCTCAGATCCTTTACATATTGCTTACAGCTTTTCTGAAGAGTACTGGCTAGGGGATTGTTGCCCTCTCCAGTTTGCTCTTGATCTGTGAGGTACACGCAGGTGTGATGTGGTCTGGCCCCTCTCCTCTGAGCCAACTGTGAGTGCCTTCACCATGTTAGTCTATGCCACGCAGATGTCACAGTTTCAGAACAGTTTTTTCCCTGGCTATTGGGTCCCAACCAGAGGCATGACCCAGCCCAAGCATATCCCATCAATCTTCTCTTGGCAGGGAGCAGCCAACTGAAGCCACTATGGTACCTGGTTCATGCCTGTCCTGCCCAAGCAGATCCCACCAGTCTGCTTGGGGTCAGGAGCAGTGACAGATGCCACTGTGGTTGCCAGTTCAGGCCCATCTTGCCCAACTCCAACATGTCATGCAGCTGATCACCCCCCTCCATGGGGCCTAATTCCTAGCACTCACCATGGGTTAGTGCATCTTGCCACACTGGTTCTGCTCCCTGTTGTGGTGAGTCCTTCCACCTAGGGTCTCGGGCTCACCAGCCCCCTATTTTGGCATTCCCACAACTTCAGCTCCATTGTGAGTCAACTGATTCCAAGATGTGCCCAGCATAGTGCAGACCAGCTCCAGTGCAAGCACATCTAGCTTCAGCCTTCCACTCAGCACAGCATGGGACCAGCTCTGGTCAGAGTGCATCTAGCTCCAGACTTCTGTTTCTTTCTTTCTTCCTTTCTTTCTTTCTTTCTTTCTTTCTTTCTTTCTTTCTTTCTTTCTTTCTTTCTTTCTCTTTCTTCTTTCTCTTTCTTTTTTCTTTTCTTTTCTTTCTTTCTTCTTTCTTTCTTTCTTTCTTCTTTCTTTTCTTTTTCTTTTTCCTCAGTTTC
The DNA here is from genome assembly GCA_004027295.1 of Dolichotis patagonum. Taxonomy (NCBI): domain Eukaryota; kingdom Metazoa; phylum Chordata; class Mammalia; order Rodentia; family Caviidae; genus Dolichotis; species Dolichotis patagonum. Next base: position 6,769 of record PVJX010048350.1, read on the forward strand.
TTTTTGGGTCATGAGAAACCTTCTCCTTTTGTCTGATTTTCTCCATGGTGTTAAATTCTAGCATCTGAGTTGTTTTCCTTAGAGAGGCTCTCTACCATGCTACCTATCAATCCTCCATCTTCCCAGGAGTCCCCAGTTTGCATTTTCATAACTGCCTATGAGGAAGGCAAACAAATTTTTGGTTGTGTGCTATACAATAGCTATATACCTTCTTAAAACTAACTTGTATCTATATTAGTCTTTCATACATTTGACTTAGCTTATTTCTTTTTCTGTTGCTGTGTATAGAGAAATCTTCATATGTTGTATTTCTCTTTCTATGCTTATATAGATGGATAGATAGATCCACTTATATAGATGGATATATGATTTGCTAATATTTTTGCTTAGTCTGTAATTTCATTCTTTTGAGAATGTTAACAGAAAAACATGTTTAGTATTGATGAAGTCAAATGTGTAAGCATTTTCTTTTGTGTACTGTGCATTTGACAATATATTAAAACAGTGAGCTTATTATTGGTGACAAATATTTTCTCCCACTTTCTTCTAGCAGCTACATAATTCAGTGCTTTCCAGGTAAGTCAACAATACATCTTTGAGATTTTTAAGGAATGAGACTTGATTTGTTTATTAATTTATTTTCTTGAGTATGTTGAAATTCAATTTCTCCAATGTCATTCAAAGGCTTGAAACAGCAATTCAGAAAAGATTCAAATAAAACTACAAACTGCAATCTTTGAGACAGAGAATCAACATGTACCTACCAACTCTCCATAATGAAGAAAGTCACTGTGGGTCACAAATATGTACTACTATTTTTTAATCTGGAAAATGATAACAGGCATAAAACAAAATAGAAGATATTTGAGAAACTTAAACCAATGTAAGTAAGAAGAGCATGACTGGGCTATATTTCTGTAGCACATTATTCCCTCTGCTTTACATGGCAAGGGAAAGATAAACCAGGGCTTCACACTGTGGGAATGGGTGACTCTGTTATGGATATAGGAGGAGACAAGAGCATCCTCAAGTAGGACTCAGGGATGTAATTACAGTATACTTATCATAAAGGAAGGGAACCTCCATATTAGCGAATAATCATGTGATGTGTTATTTGTATCCCAGAGTTTCCTTAAGTTTTGGAACATATGAGTTATTTTAAGAAACTTTTGTAGAATGAGAAAATGAAAATGGACATTGTTAAAATGATATTTGATGTGACTTGAAAGAATGAATTTTGTTCAAGGCTCCATCAATTCTCAGGAGAAGCCACAGAGCTGGCAGACCTAATGGGAGTGTGTAAATGCACAGGGTAAAGCTAGCACAGACTGACAGTGAGCTCTTGATATTTGAATGCATTGTCCAAGTCAATAGAGACTTGTCAGTAAGGTAACAGTTTCCCTGGCCTATGATATTTAAGGAGAGTATCATTGCTTGATCCTCAGCCACACTGCGCAATGTGTGGGATACTTGGGAAGTTATTAATTTAAATAAAATTTAAAAGATTCACAAAGCATATAAACAGCTTTACAATGAAGAAAAGCAGTCATTATAGTTAGTCCCAACAGTTGACTAAAGAGATAAAGACTGAAAACAAATATTCTTAGGTAGGTATGCAATCCAGACTTGCTCTATTCCATTAGATAAATCTTTCAGTTTTGGTCAGGCAAAGTGACACATGCCTGCAATCCCAGCACTTGGGAGGCTGAGGCAGGAGGATTACTGTGAGTTCAAGGCCACCCTGTACTGCATAGCAAAACCATGCCCCCAAAAGACAAAAAACCCCTGTAAAACCTTCAGTTTTAACCAATTCTATGAAATCAGAGGTACAAAGATATAAACAGAAGCTTAATCAATAATTTTAACAAGTTGTTGCTGTCAGTCCTGCTTTATTGTTTTAGGAGAAATGGGAAAAAGTATTTGAGTAGAAAGGAAGCAACAATAAACACCTACTAAAATTTTTAAAGTATAAAACAGAATTATGAAGCTGACTGTACAATGTTTATATTTCTCTTTTAAACAACTTAATGCAAGGATTAAAGCAGTAATGAATAACAATGATTAACAACTGTACTTTACATATGACATGTGATATTAAAACTTAAAGTTCCTATAAAAGATAATATGAATGTTATATCAAGCAATTAAACACCTTAGATGAATAGACAATTTTCTAGAATGACATCTTGCCTAGGTGAATTATAAGAATATGATATATGATGTCTACTTGGACTTGTAATAGAAAATTGAAATGATAAAGACATACAGTTTCACTGCATTTCACTTTTGGCTTTCAGCCTTTTATTCTATTGATTTATGATCATTATTATTTATTTTCTTTCTGGTTGCTCTTTTGTTGTCTTTTTCCATGCTTTTTTCTTTCCTGAATAAATATAATTTATTAATTGAAAAAATTTTAATTTCTAATAATATTTCTAGTCTTAGGCATTTCCATTTAAGCAAAACTTACACTCTACAAAATTTGATTCACTTCATTTTGTTTATTTTAGTATATTATCACTCAGGATTTTATTTCACCTACAGATTTTTAAGACATATTATTTTGGTTCAAATATTTGGTGATGTCTGTTATTATTGCCCTTTCTAATATAGATATAGCACATAAAATTATGAGATGGAGTCAAAGTAATACTTAAAGGAAGATTTAGAGAACTGAATGTTTTTATGAGTAATAGAATATGACCAAAAGTAATATTTTAGGATTACCCTCAATACATGATAAATATAGAGTGTATTTGAGACATATAGAGTGGAAGGAAAAAATTAAAAAGTTTAAATAAATGAAATTTTATAAAAGATAAACAAAAATCTTGCCATTTGTAAATTCAATTTATATATACTTTTTAAAGGACCTGAATGGAGAAAGATAAATCATAACTAGTAAATATCAGGAAGGAAAGGATTTATATGCAAGTCACAACCCAAAGATATTAGTAAGGGAATAAAAAAATCTCTCAAAACTCATAAATAATGCCAATTAGATTAATCCAATTGTTTAAATTTCATATATTATCATTCTTTCTCAAGATGAAACAGATAGTTTGTGTAGCCTTCTTGTTAGACAAATTGAGTTTCTAACACTTAATCAGGTAGAAAATGCCAGGCATCAATGATGCAGACTCGCATGTGAGATTGCTCTGGGCTCTAGACCTCCAGTCTGACTGATGCAGGACACCGCCTGGGATCAAGGGCTCAGTTGGATTCTTTGGGTGTCTAGTACCTGGACAGATCTCCTGCATTCCTTTGCATTTGACTTTTTGGGTGAATATTATTTTTAAAAATCCTATAAATTATGTGTCCTATATTAAATCTATTCCCTTATAAACCCTAACTACAACAAATCCCTCATTAGTCAATTCATTAGCTTCCACCAGTGGATGAGAAAACAAGCATCTCTCTGGCTATTTCTCCTTCCAGGTTAAAGGAATGACCGGCTACAGTGCTGGCAGTTCTGTCCTCTGGATAGCCATCTTCTCCCCAACCTCTTTTACCCATGTCCCAGAAAGTGGCTGCATTGTTGTCGATGATATCTGATCTGTTGTGATCCCTGTGGTCCATGAGCACCATGGAAACTACTTCCAGGTTTGCCCCGGGTCAATCAACCACTCACAAAGTTCTGTATGAGGTCACTGATATGGATTTAAAAGAAGGTTGAAGGAGGAGAAGATCCTGCATGTCAGGGTCTGTTTTTCATGTAACTTCTGCCTTTGGGTTCTATGCAAATTCTGTCATGTACATCAGTGTCATTGATCCAGTCTGACTGAATAGTTAGGCTTGAAATAACACACACACACACACACACACACACACACACACACACACACACACACAACTGTTTAAAATTACATAATTCAGCATATTTAAAAGAAATAGTTCCCCAAAAGTAAAACCAAATAACATCAATAAATAAAAAAATACAAATTATATTTTAAAGTGTTTTTTGATATCATGAATGGCATTTTATATATCAAGAAAACTTGAATAAAAATAGCTGTGGCCACCCCAGCAGAGGGAAACAAGAAGTAACAGTGTTTCCTGAGATCCGCACCATGTTGGAACTTAGGGTATTGAGCCAACCAGTAACCAGCCTGCCACCCTGGTAAGTGACTGTGGTCTGGCAAGCCACGGCCACCCCAGCACAGGGAAACAAGAAGTAACAGCGTTTCCTGAGATCTGCGCCATGTTGGAACTTAGGATGCTGAGCCAACCAGTAACCAGCCTGCCGCCTAACGGGGTGCAGGCTTAGAATCAAACATACCATATCCCCCTCCCCCAACAATCGGGATCCAGGGATCTTTGTATCTCTTGGGAAGTGACCATATGTGGTATAGCAAGTGGGGGTGTTTCCTTCTACTATCTCTGAAGGCAGATATTTTTATCGCCATTTTGCTTTGTCCTGATTAATGGTGTTGCTCTATTCAATATTCTGTTTTGATGTGTTCTATAATGTTGTGTATTTCTTTTGATTTTGCTGTACCTAATAGAAGAACAACTATTTTGAAGATAACGAGATATACAATGGTGCCTATTATTGTTTTCCTGGTGACCTGCTGTGATGTTCTGTGCCAATTTCACTATACTGTCTCAATTGGCTTTATTCCATCCTGTTTTGTTGTATATTACTACCTCCAAGTTAATGAAAATTAAATAAAAATAAAACAGTAGGACATGAGAAAACAAGGTAACAAAATATCTCCCAAAACTCCCAA
>PVJX010048351.1:0-11504 GCA_004027295.1 Dolichotis patagonum
TCGCCCTCTCCCTCGGCCCGGCCCACAGTGGTTGAGCCCTTCTCTGGGTTGGGCTGTAGAGAACCAAGAGGCTGGCGAGGCATGGGCCGGAGAGTCAGGCGAGCAGAGAGGCAGGAAAGGGTAGGTGACAGGGACAGGGCACGCAGGACCTAGAGAGTGGTGGATATTTGAAAAACAGATTGGCTTTTTGGGATCTGCGAAGAGTGAGACTTCAGGCTGGAGGCACAAAGTCCGTGAGCAGGAAGTGGAATTGTGAGGGGTTGAGGAAGTAGGTGGTGGGGTGATCTCTGTTCTCCCACTGCGGCCGGGTGACCTTGGACTGTGTGCCCACCCTCTTGTGCCTCACTATTTCCTCCTCTGTAAGATGGGTTGTAAGATGACAGCCACGAGTGCTTAGCACAGCACTGAATACTAAGGGTGGTTGCACTTTACCCGGGACGATGGCAATCCGGGAAGCCATGAGAGTGTCGAGCAGGAGCGGGACCTGGGAAGGACGGTGGCAATCGGGGGCGCTCAGAGACCCGAGGAGCTGTGGCGAGGCTGTGAGGGTGCCCACTGACCGCAGGCTGGGCCTCCTGGGCAGGGAGCGAGGGAGCAGGGCCTGGCCGGGGCCGCTGCGGGTGGACGCTGGCTAACAGGGCGCCGTCTGTGGCAGAGCGGAGATGGCAGCCCAGAGAGCAGAGGTGCTGAAGGACTTTTCCCGCTCCTCGTCCAGTGCCAGCAGTTTCGCCAGTGTGGTGGAGGAGACGGAGGGCGTGGACGGGGAGGACACAGGCCTGGTGAGACACCCAAGGGCCCGGGTGTACCACAGCAGCCTGGAGCGGGGCCCTTAGGTCCCTAGAGATGCTCTGGCCGGAAGTACAAACCTGACCAAGGCTACAATGTGATGAGGGGACCCAGGTCAGAGGAGTGGCACAGACTGACCCTCCTTGCTCTGGTCCCTCCATGGCAGCACAGGGCTGTCCAGAGAGCCCAGCCTCCGGGCCCGTGACGACCTCTGAGCTTCCGCAGAATGCATTTCCCACACCCCTTCCCCCTCTACCTGACTGACCTGTCCTTTCTGGCCAGGCTTCCCTCTGGCTGAAAGCTGTCCTTGCCTGCCTGGTCCAGGAGAGTTAGCGGCCCTGCTTTATACTCTCACAGACCTTCAGTGGGCACCTGCTCCCTCCCAACTCACTGCTGGCACTGCAGGGGATGGGGCAGGCATGAGCCTGCATGCTGGCTTTCTGGACAGGCGTCTCAGCCCAGCTGGCCTCCTAGACCTCACGCTCCCTGAGGGCAGGGCCTGGCCTGACCCATGGTAGGGACCTGGCCTGGCAGGGCATCCATGGCTGTGTTGAGTGATCTGCCTCGTGTATGGCAGATCTTGGGGCCAGTGAGCGGGGCTAACCTTCCCACCTCCCCAGGAGAGCGTGTCGTCGTCGGGGACGCCCCACAAGCGGGATTCCTTCCTCTACAGTACGTGGCTGGAGGACAGTGTCAGTACCACCAGTGGCGGCAGCTCCCCAGGTAGGGGCTGTCCCCGCATCACAGGTGGGGCCGAGTTCAGGGACTGGGTCTCACGGCCAGTGGCAGGCCTGGGGTATGCCGGCTGGAGGACAGCAGTGGGTCATGATGTGGGGTAGATCGGAGGACTGGTGGCTTCTGGGAGACTCAGAGAGGGTGGCAAGGAGGTGCATTAGGGTGGGGGTCCCTAAAGAGGGACCAGGCGGGCCTGGGGAGCGCCTGTCCCTACTGCCCATCCATGCCGTCCCCCTGGTGCCTTCCCTGGCCAGTGAGGTGGCTTCCTCCTGCCCCCTCCCCAGGCCTCTCCCGGTCACCCCACCCAGATGCCAGCAAGGTGGGGGACTCTGCATGTCCCGAGATCAAGATCCAACTGGAAGCATCTGAGCCACACACTTCCCAGCTGGTATGTGCAGCCAGCCACCAGGGGGACACCCCACTGTTGGGAGGGGGTCGAGGGTCCCAGAGGTCATGGGGTTCCCTCAGCCGGGACAGCCCGGACACAGCCATGACTGGTGCTTCCTTGTGTCTCTTCTGCCCTACCACCTGCCCCATGGTGCCTCCCGTCCTCGCAGGGCTGTTAGCCGGCCGCCCGGGAAGTGGAGCTGAGCAGGTCAGCCTGGGCCCCTGCATGAGTGAGGGAGCAGCACAGCCCTGGGTGGGCAGGTGCACCGCTCCGAGTGGGGGACTCAGGCTGGTCCCTGCTGCCCCCCGGGCCTCAAGCTCCCGCCCTGTGCGCTAGGGCGGATGAACACTGCCTGCGCTCTACCCAGGAGCTGTTGGGAGGGTGTGATGGAGCCTAGAGGGAGCGTGGTGACCACTGAGTGGGGGATGGAGACGCCTGGAGCCCGGGGGACCCCAGCCACAGCCTGTGCTTCATGGTGTCTGCACCCCACTGTTCCTGCAGAGGAGTCCACAGAAGCACAAGGAGAAGAGGCTGTGTCACATCCAGGCAGCCAGGACCTCCGCCCCCAAGGCCAGCCCAGCCCAGCTTCCCCTGCTCCCCACTTCCCCTGGGCCCACCCAGCTGGGCTGTCTCCGCAGGGCGGAGCCACCCAGACCTGGGCCGGGGAGCTGCTGGCATTGTCCCCAGGGCCCAGGCTGGGGGTCCGGCCTCAGGCGGGGAGTGGTCAGCTGAAGTAGGACTGCAGGCTTGGCTTGCGCTACCCCGGGCCTCCACACTCGGCTGCCCATCTGGATCAGGGGAGTGAGAGGGGAGAGGGAGTGGAGAGCTCTGTGCACAGTGCCCACTGTGGAGGTGGTGTGATGCCAGTGCGTGGAGGCCTGGGGTCCTGGCTTCTGATCCGGGTTCTGCTGTGTGGCTCTGTGCAAGTCACTCTCCTTCCCTGTGTCTCTGCCACAAGTGGACAACATTACTTCAGAGGTCACTGGAGATCGTGATTCTGCGCACCTGGCCCAGAGGGGGGATTGTGCCCCTGGGACCTCCCCTCACACTACCCTGCTTCTTGAAGTCCCCGAAGCCCCAGGTGGGCTAAGGGCCTGGGAGCTGGCAGTGCCCACCACCCCACCTGGACCCCCGAGCACCACAGATCTGCCGATGCCCTTCCACTGCCTACACGTGACAGACCAGTGACCCCCTTCTGGGGAAGGGAACCCACCTGGCTCCTCAGCCAGCGTCTAGCTTAACCCCTGCCACCCCCCGCTCCTGGGCACTCCAGGCTGAAGGGTCCCTGCTGGCCTGGAGTCACGGGCCTCGCCAATCCCCTCACCGTGGAGGGGCAGCCAGGCACAGCTGCTGTGAGTCCACGTCCTTGCGTGTGTCTGTCCACACTTTTTAGGTGCCACGCCAAAGGCCAGCCTTCCGGCCCCACTCCCACTTTGGAAGCCCCGTGGCCACGTGTATGTCGGTAACAGTTGTACAAAATAAATTCTATTTATCGCTATTGTATCCGGAGTTGGGCTGGCTTTGTATGCACACCACCCCACAGACTGCAGGCGCTGCTCACGGGGAGGCACAAGTCTGTCACATCAGAGCTACTGGGTTTGGGGTCAAGCCACAGGGTCTGTGACCACTGGCTATGGCTTCCTGCCTGGGTGCTGCCCTTCCTTCCTCTCTATCCCCTTCCTCACAGCCAGCAGAAAGTGGCTTCTGAGATAGGCAGGCCTTGAAGTCCTGGCACCGTCTCTTAGCAGGGTGGTGTTGAGAAATTTAGCTTCTCTGATCCTGTTTCTGCTTCTGTGAAGTAGGAGAAATCGAGCCTCCTCTGGGGTTTCTTATGTGGGTCGCATGAACTGGTGCATACAAACCTAGCCCATGGCCTGTGGCACGCAGTAGGTGCTCAATTAATGATGTCTCCTTTTCCTTTGTCATGGGCCGTGTCTCCCAAGAATTTCCCTCATGTGGCCACTAGGGGGCACCAAGGTATCGCTAATCAGGTGACAAGAGCAGTAGTAGGGGTAAGTAGGGCAACGTCCCAGCCCCAGAAGCCAAGGGTAGGTGGCTCAGTAGACTACAGGGCGAGGAGCAGCAGTCAGCGTTCAGGGCAGCCCTGGGGGCAGCGTGGGGACGGGCGTCCCTCGGGGAGGGAAGTGCAGAGGGCAGAGTGTCCTAGCATCGGGAATGGCAGGAAGATGAGGCCAGAGGGCCAGGGCTTTCTTGGAGGGCAGCGGAGCAGCAGGGCAGGCAGGACGAAGGAAGCTGTTGCTGGGGACAGGGTGGCCGGATGCACAGGGGTGTGGGGAGGTAGGATGGATCGGACGGGTCAGGCCTGATGGGCTTGGAGCTGGGTGGGGGTCACAGAGGCCCCCAGGGCCCAGCCTGGGAGTCAGGTGGGATCACAGGAAAGCAGATTTTAGGGGTGAGTTGGAGGCCACTGGCCCTGGGGTGAGTGCTGAGCTGAGCCCCAGCTGAGCCCCGCTCCTGTGCTCCCTTCCATGACCCTCGAGTGTCTCAGGCCACCCAGGGGCTGTGACTCACCCCTAAACCCAACCCCAGCTGGGTGGGGTTGGGTTTGGCTCCAGGCTGCCTGGGCGCAGGGTCCCTCCCGGCCCACCCATGCGCCACCGGGTCTGGCCCTCAGCGCTCCTCAAACCATGGCTTTACAGCACTCTGGACTCCCCCAGCCTTTTGCCCTGTCCACCCGCAAAGGGCCAGGAGCCCCAGTGCCCCGCGATGAGCTCCCGAGAGTGCTGAGTCCCCTCCCTCATCTCACGGCTCTGGGCCTCGTTTCCGTGTGTGCAGCAGGGCGCTGACTGTCCTGCCCTCGCAGGTACCTGGTGTGAAGAGTCCAGGTTGTGGGGCAGCTGCAGTGGATGTTGGCGCAGGGGTGGTGGGACTGGCCCTTAGCGAAGATCGGGCCAGCAAACCTTCAGAGAAGGAGGGATTGGCACAGCTTGGGGACACACCAAACCCTGCCTGCCCAGCACAGGTCCAGCTTTGGGGTGGATGACTGGCAGGTACCTCCTGAGCTGCAGGAGGGGGTGACAGTCGCCCTCCCTGCTGCATCCTCGAGCTGACACTCAGCAGCAGCTGACATGCTGGCCTTGGGTGAGCGCTGCTGTGGCAGAGGCAGGTGGGAAGCCTGGGGAGCTATGCCAGGCCCATCTGCGGCAGGGCCAACCCCTGGTCCAACCCAGGTCCCTGCCCCAGGCCCCACAGTGGGGCCAGAGGAGCCCGAGGGTGGATCTGGCCTCCGGGATCAAAGAGTCTGTTTCTCTGGCACTCGGGCCAGCTCTGCACCCGCCCTGGCTTCTGAGGTGGGGCGGTCGAGCCGGGACACTGACCCAAGGCTGGAATTAGGGCCTGGGTGGGGGGCACCGGGCTCCGGGAAGTACTGGGCTGTTAGAAATAACCCTGGTGGTGGAAAGAGCAGCCAGCCCTTTCTCCGGACAGACCAGGAGGGAAGAGGTCTCTTCCATGGGGCAGGGCACGCCCAGCATCTCCGTTCCCTCACCGCCTGTGGGGACCGCCCCGTCTCTCCGGCACCTGCAAAACAGGACAGGGCCCCACGTGGGCCACCAACGGGCCCTCATGCCTCCAAGGTGGTTTGCATGGTACTTGACACAGAACTCATGCCCCAGTGAGGGTCTCCCTCACCCCGCAGCCAGGATGTCCCTGGACATCCTTGTCCAACACCACGACAACCTTGCCAAGGAGAAGGCTGCAGGCCCAGGCTGGCCTAGGGCCAGGGGGCTGGGACCTGGACCTTCCCTGCTGCTTAGGCCACAGGGGCGGCTCAGCTAGGGTCCCTGGAATGTGGAAGTCCCCCCTCCTTCCTGCGCCTGCCCTACCAAGGGGACAGGCTGGGACAAGAGCCTTCTGAAGTAACCAGATCTGGTTAGCAAGGCTAATTTTAAAAGCCACTCTGGCGGCCCCATGGGCCCTTCTGGGAAGCCGTGAATGTCCCTGTATGTGCTTCTGGGAGGGGCTCCGAATCGACTCCCACTTTTGTCTACAGTGCGGGAGACCCCAAGCTGCCCCCAGGGCTGCCATTCTGGGACCCCATGATAGGGCTCAGGGGCCCAGGCTTCCCTCTGCCCCAATCCATAGCCCTGGGGGGTTCAGGACACTCCCTTGCTGCCCTGCTTTCCCTCAGAGGCTCTGGGCAGGGGACCTCAAGAGCTCTGTCCTTTGTCTTGGTGCGTGTCTCCCTGTCGCCATCCTCTCAGTCTGTGTCCCTTTGCCCTGAGCCTCTGCTCCACTCTGACGCCCCTATTCCGAGTCTCAGTGGCTGTGTCCTCCAAGTGGGCCGGTTCCCTAGGAAGCCAGACAGTGCGTGCCAGGCACATGGGGTCTGTTTGGGAGCAAAGGTTGCAGGCAGGGCCCAGGGACAGGGCTGTAGTCCCGGGGCCAACAGGAGCTGTACCTGGGCAAGAAGGGGCCAGGTCCAGGCATGACCCGGGCCATCTGGCCAGGCCAGGTGCCAGCAGGAGGAATGAGCTCCAGGTGCACGGTTGCCAGACTTAGCAAATAGAAACACCCGGTACCCAGTTAAATTTGAATGTCAGACAAACAAGGAATAATTTTTAGTTTAAGTATACCTCATGCAATATTTGAGGCATACTTATAGTAAAAAATTATTCCTTGTTTTCCTGACATTCAAATTGAACCGGGCGTCCTGTGTTTTATCTGGCACCCCATCCAGGGTGGCTGCAGGAACGAGGGGAGGTTTCTCTGGGACAAGAGGTTCTATAGAGCAGTGTGACAGGGAGGCCCAACCAGGGAAATCACAGCCTGATGGGTGAGACATGGCTCCTGCCCACAGGGAGCCCTCAGTCTTCCGGGGGTGGGGACAGTCCCTGGGAGCCTCATGGGGGATACATGACACCAAGCATGGGGACCTTCTTGGGGAGCCACACATAGCCAAAGGGAGGGGCTGTGTGTGCCCTGCTGAGCCCCAGGACTGATGGGTTAGGGGCTCCATACGTGTTTGTTGAATGAATAAGAATCCTTCCAACCCATCCCATGGGGGTTGGGGGGACACATGGCCAGCAGGGGGCTCCAGCACCCTGTCTACCAAGCTCCTAGGAGCCACCTGGAGCCACCTGTCCCCACCTCTGGCTCCCCCAAGTGGGCTGTAGGGGCCATGGAGAGGGGCATCATGGGAGGAGAGAGTCCCTGCGCCTCCCCAGTCCCATGTTGGAGTTCAGTCCCGGGCAGGGGCATCAGTGGGGGCAGGACTAGGGCGGATGCCCTCTGGCTCCTAGGGGATGGTTGGGGCTAGGGTGGAGGGCCAGGCCGAGGAGGTACCACCCAGTGCTCCTTAGGGGGTGTCCAGATAACCGGGGGGTTCCTGCAGCCCAGGAAATGGGGGTCCTTGTTTCTGGGGAGGTGAGATTCAGACTTTTCTGCTGTGGCCCATTAATCTCAGACTTGTGGTTCACATCCCTCCCTGAGGGCAGAGTGACTTGGCCTTTTTATTCGCTCACTGACTTGCTCACTGAGTGACTTCATTCAGTCACCACCACTGAGATAAATGCTCCCTGGCCTCCTTGCCTGGGCCTCCTGATACAGGGTCTCAGCAGCTCATCCAGCCCTACCAGGAACACCTTTGCCAAGGCCAGCCCTGCCACTGGCCCTGTGCCCTTGGGCAAGCCATACATGGTTCAGAGCCTCAGTCTCCCCATCTGTAAAATGGTGCTAACACTGGCATTTCCCTCCCAGAGTTCCGTGGGGATGTGTGAGACAGTGTTTGCCAGAGCGGGCTGCTGCCACTGCTGGTTCTTATTGTCATCAGGTCCAGGCACCTGGGTGGCAGGCAGGGGCAGCCGCTGGCTCCATGGCAGGTGTCCCCTAGGCCTCTTGGGGACAGCCTGCTTCCTCTTGGGGCTGCATTGTCTCAGCCCCAGCCCTCCTTTTCAGGACAGGATGGCTTCTTCTATGTCCTTGTTCCGGATGCCGCAGTGACACCTTTGGAGACAGGCCCAGGCAGAGATGAAGTTAGGGGCAGCCCTCCTCACCTGCACTGTGAGCTGGAGCCTGCCCTTCCTGCCCGGGCCTCCGTGTCCCCAGTGTGCAGCAAGGGGGCTGGGCTGGACACCCCACTGTGGCCTGGCCAGGCCTCTGTGTCATCCTGTTAGTAACGCTTTAGTTCGGAGCCTATAATCATATCTGTCCGGGGAAGAACTAACCCAGCGTTTCTTTAAATTGGGCTCTAATTGTGGCTTTTAGTGGAGTCAAATGCGCCCCCGTCCCCCAGCTGGCGTGAATCAGTGAGGCTGTCCTGGCCTGCCCCGCCAAGCCCAGGAGTCCTCTGGGCCTGTTCTTCCTTGGAGCAAGCTATGGGACCATGGCTGTGTGTGATGCCCTGGACTGGGCGCCTTCTGTCCAGGTGACTGTGATGTCCCACCACAGCTCTGCATGGGAGCAGATACAGGGGCCTTTTTTTAAATGGAGAAACTGAGGCCCAGAGAAGTGAAGTCATTTGCTCAAGGCTGCTAAGCTTGGTGTGACAGCGTCTGGATTTGAATCTAGCTTTGGCTGATTCCAGGGTTTTGTTCTCAGCTTGAGGCTGAGAAGTGCACCCACTCGGGCACAAGCCTCCCTGCTGGGGGGCTCCACCGGTCACCCAGGGCCACCTGAGCCCTGTCATGGCCCTGTCCATCCACATCTGGTCATGCACCCCTCCTCCATCCCCCACTGGTCACAGCGTGCCCTCTCTGCCTCTTCTGCTTTGCAGCCTTCCTGCCTGCAGCTCGGGCTGTGTGCCTGCTGGCCCCTGCCCGCTCCAGTTGGCCCAGAAGTGAGGAGCCAGGCCTGGAGAGTGGGGGATGGGCAGAAGAGGCCAGAGGCGACTGCCCTGCTCCGGTGGGCGGGAGCCTGCGGTTCCCTGTTTGTTCTGGAGATCCCGGCCCGCCGCTTTTCTGAGGAGACAGCCAGTGGTTCCCAGGCCACAGCCTTCAGGCAGAGCCAGACCGAGGCTGGCCGGCCGGGGATTCCTGCCCGCCAGCCCTGCTGGGCTCCGCCAGGCCCTGGCGCTGGGTGGTCTGGGCAGCAGCCAGGTCGGCCTTGGTCCTGCTATAAGGCAGGAGCCATGACCAGAGCTAGGCTTGAGGCCATTCTGCCAGGGACAAACCAGGGTCCCAGAGTTCAGGGATGGGGTGGACATGGGGCAGAGGCACAGGGAAGAGTGTCTTGGGTTGCCCGGGAGGGGGAACTCTAGGCCCCATTTCCATTGGGCTCTAAAAGGAGGCCACCCCCTCCAGAAATGTCACAGCGCGATGGCTGGACCCAGCCACTGAAATGACTCAGACAGGAGCCCCCCCCCACCAGGGAAAAGTCAAGGTTAATTGGCAGGAGACCTAAAGCCCAACCCTCCCCTCTGGGCCTCAGTTTCTCCATCTGGACAGTGGACAGGGGACTCCATGCTTGGCCGGGCCTTCTCCAGTGACGCCCCTGAGGGTGGAGGTTGGGAAGTTGATGTGGAAGGATTCCAGCTGGTCCCAAGTTGTCCTCAGGGTCTTCTCTTTGTCCTATCTGCAAGTGAGTCGCCAAAGCCCTCTCTGTTCCCAGCTCCCACCAGCTGAATTTGGAGTGTGACAGATCCCAGCTCATACCCTGGCCCTTGGCTCACTGCTGTGGGCAGGTCGCTCCCCCTCCCTACCTCAAACACCACAGTGACCCTGTCTGTAGCCTGGACTCTGTCCCTGACCCTAGACCCTCTCTTCCTGACCACTTATCCAACCACTCCATCCAAAATCCAGGGGACACGTCCATCTCTATGTGATCCAAACCCAAATCCTGTCCTTTGTATGTATGAATGTCACCTCCCTTCACCCAGGCACACAGGCTGAAGATTCAGGGGGTGTCCATGACTCCACTGTTTCCTGCACTGCCCACAGGCTGTCCACCAGCAACCCTGCAGGCTTCAGCTCCCAAATGCATCTGGGATCAGCTTTTTCCCGCCACCACCACTCTCAGTTGGGTTCAAGCCACCATCACCTCCAACCAAGATGACAGAAGGGCCTCCAGACTGCACCGTGTCATTGCTCCTGGCGTTCCCTGGTCCCCTGGACTCCTGGGCACCGTAGCCAGAGTGACCTTTCCAAAGCATAGGCGGTTACATCTCTCTATGCTCCTAACCTCCAGTGACTTCCTTGTGTGACCAGAAGGAAACCCTCTGATGTCCCATCCTGCTGGCCCCCAGACCCATGGCAGATAAAGGCTCCCATACAAAAACTGTCCCCCACCTTCCTCTCTCCCTGACCCGCTGGCTGCCCTTGGGGTGCAGCCTCAATCCCAGCCATCTCTAGGATAATGACAGGGCCCTCAACCAAGTGTCCCAGGGCAGGGGTAAGTATAGTACCCGCTGGGCACCCTCGCCAGGACAGACACTCTGTCACATTTCCAGGCCAATGGGGCAGAGTCTCCTCAGCCACTGACTCCTACCACACTCCTGCCCCTTGGAGCTCACAAAGTTCCATTGCTGATGCCTCCTTTCTGTCCAGCGCTCTGCAGGAGGCTGTGCTTTTAAAGCCAAGGAGGCATAGACAGCAGTGGACTCCAACGAGCCACTGAGTCTGGCCGTGACCAGCCAGCCCCCACACCCACAGACACCAGCCTTCTACTGTCTCTCGAGTCCCCATGAGGAACCTTGACTGAAGTCCAACCCTGCCAGATGCCAAAAGACACACAGTGTGACTAAACTGCTGGCCTCAGAGCCACACAACTGGCCGCACGTCCTGGCTTTGGCCTTGGTTAACAGTGTGACTTCCAGTAAGTTACCAGATTTTTGCTAATGTATATCGTGGGGCACTTAGTAACCATGCCCAGCGCCCTTGGGACACCACGAAGTGGGAATGTGCTCTTTTGTCATGTCCACAGCTGTGTCTACACTCAAGCTCCTAGCTCCATGAGAGTTCCAACAGGCAGCAAGGAGGTGGCATTGGCTGACCCCCCTTGGCTGGCAGGTGGCCCACATACCCACCCCATCCTGAGGGTCACACAGACCATGAGGAGCCATCGAAGGGCCTGGGACTGAGATTGCGCAGCATCGCAGGGAGAGCAGGAGGAAGCTACAGGGACGCAGAGCCCAAATCCTCTTCTGAGAACTTAATCCCCCTGCCGGCCCTGCCGGGTGGGGGATCACAGTGGGAGGTCTTCAGTTTAGCCACGGAGCTAATTATAAACTCAACTCTGCTCCCTTGGGACTCCTAGGGGCCGCGGGAGCCCACGGGTCTGTGGCTGATGGGGCTGGGCGTGTTTTCTGTGGACCGCTGAGCACCTCGGAGCCGAGGGGAGGGCAGGGATGGGGAGCAGAGCTGAGCTGGGTCCCTTTCCAGCTGTCACCTATTGGAGCAGGTTACGGAGCCTTCCCTGCCAACTGCCCGCGGCACAGGATGGCAGGAGAGAGGTGTCAAGCGAGCTCTCCAGGTGACACTTTGTGGCCGTGTAGAGGGAACTTGCACATAGTAGCACCAGATTCCTGCTGCACTGGATCTCAGTGCGTTGGGTTTGCCAGGACCCTTGGGCCTATCCGGGGGCCCAGTTTTCCTTGCCAAGTCTGGGGTTGCACTGTGGTCTCGCTCCCAGCACCCACTCC
>PVJX010048352.1:0-11518 GCA_004027295.1 Dolichotis patagonum
AAAGGTCATTTTGGACTCAAGACGCACCTCGGTCAGCTTTGCGTTACTGTAACAAATAACCGAGATAATCAACTTACACAAGGAAGACTCACGGTTTTGGGAGTTTTAGTGCATTGCTAGTTGACCCATTTGCTTTTGGGCCCATGACAAGGTAACATTGATCATGTGTGTGCCAAACAATTTATCTCACGGCCAGTGTGAAAGAGAGGAAGAGACAGGGGTCCCACAATCCCTTTCAAAGGTACATTCTCAGGGAGCTGAAACCTCACCCAGGCCTGGCCCCTGAAAGGCTCCCCCACCTCCCAGCAGTGGCACCAAGCCTCTAACGCACAGGCATCGGGGGGATATTTGCAGTCCAGACTGTAGGAAGGCATCAGCTTACACACGAGAGTTACCCTAACCCTGGAGAACACTCCAGACACGGGTGTTGTGGCTTGCGTCTCGATGTCCCCCAAGCCCTCGGTGCTCATCAGTGGAGCGTTTGGAGCGGGCTGGATCCAGGGCGTGTGCCACTGGGAGTAAGGGTGTGTGGATGTATTAGTGCACCAATTGAACTCGGTATGATTCCGGATGGCACCACCCGAAGGGCTGGTAGCCTGATAGGATCAAAGGGGAAGAAGGGTGGTTGACTGCTGCTGCTGCCGGCCCTGCCATGGACTGCTCTCCTTGGTGATGCCCACTGCCAGGCTACCCTGCCTTGGGACCCGCTGACTGCGGACTGACACCTCTACAAGCTGTGAGCTACAGTAAACCTTTCCTCCTTCAGGTTGTAGGTGTCATGCGTTGTGTCCCAGCAACAAGGAAGGTGACGAGGACACCTGGGATCCCTCATAGGTGGACACAAGGACACTGTTGACAAGCTCCCTTCATTGACACCCCCTTCCGAACACTACTGGTGACCCCAAAGTCTTGAGAAGGGGCTCAAGCTTCCAGAGACTGGAAACCCACAAATCAATCCAAAAGGTACAGGTTTCACCCTGGTGAAAGCCTCAGTTTTTCTTTCAGTGGCCTCGTGGTCAGGAAGTCTGAAGCAATCTCTTCCCAAGTGACATGACAACTGATAGGTGTTTTGCTCCTGTTAAAACCAGGCATTTTATTTTTCAAATTGCTTATAAGAGGTGCTGGTAGGGTACATGTGTAATCGTGGGATTCCTATAGCAACAAAGAAAGATGCCCATCATTCAAATGGCAGTCTCAAAAATAAATAACATGGTAGTCTATTTCTTCTTCCTCATTTAGATTTTCGTTTTAATACACAATGATAAAGTACAGTGTCGTATAACAGAGACAAGGCTATGGAAATTTAAATTATTTACAAATCTGTGAAAAACAGATGAGGTCCATTTGAAGGAGGCATTTTTAAAGTAACGATAATCACCATGGATTAATAGCCCATTGCCCCTGCGTAGTATGAAACAAAACAAAACAAAACAAAACAAAATCTCTTAGCAAATCGCAATAGGAGAAAACTTTCCTTGAGTGACAATAGCCAAACACAAAACACCCAAGTGTCGGAAGGTGAAAGGCTGAGCATGCTGTCCCTCCAGGGGGACCCAGCAAGGACGCCTGCTCTCATGGCTTCCGCTGGACACTGCACGGAGCCCTGGCGTGTGCGCCACCGTGACTGTGACGGTGAGGACTGTGATCCTCTCCCAGGAGCCTTCGGGGCTGTGGATGGCACATCCCAGGCCAGGAGCTCTGTGCGAAGCTCCCCAGTTCCTCTTCACAGCTTCTCCAGCCGGAGGCGAAGGAAGTCGGGGGCTGCACACCCACTGTGGGTAGCTCACCCTCATGGCTTCCTCAGGGAAGACACGAGCACACAAGAACATGCGTGCTCACGCGTGCGCACACACACACACACACACACACACACACAGAGTTCCCAAATGTCTCTGTGAGTAGCCAGCATGACCACGATACACTCTTCTACTTGTGTCTAGGAGGAGCCACCTGCCCCTGGGCCAAGGATTCCTGCTCTCTGGGGACAGGCAGGTCTTGTCTCACCCTGCGGGGGGCCTAGACGCTGCCCGTGCTCTGGGAGCTCCACTGTGCCAAGCTCCAAGCACAAAGCAGGCAAGAGTGAGGCTCAGACCTCCTCATCTCCCGGTCCCCTAGGGCCAGAGAGATGGCAGTGCCCCTGCCACCCTAAGGGAAGTTTGCTGCCCACCTCTGCCTCCTTGCACAGAGATAACTCTCTTCCCAGATTCCTATCCTTTCCACTTCCAGCTTGGGCCCCAGGGAGCCAACCAACAAACCACGCAACCTACAAGAAGAGGAGGATCCTCATAGATGCAGGGCCTGGTGCATGGTAGGTGCTTAAGAAACACCTCGCTCAGTGCATGCACAAGTGAGAGAGCCAGGAAGGGCACAGGCAAGGGCCTGGAGACCCAGGGGTGAGGAGGTCTTCTGGGCAGGGTCCAGGCAGGGATGACAGGGCTGGCTTGGCTGGAAGGTGGGGTGAAGGAAGGGGCAGAGGCCAGCTGCTTCCACCAGCAGTGTTCTCAGGCCGGCAACGCCCTGACTCGTCAGCCCCCAGTGGAAGGGCTGGCTCTTTCTGGCTCACCCGCCTCCCCCAGTCCCAAGGGCAGCTTACCTGGCCAACAGCTCTGCGCAGGAGGTAATGGCCAGTCAGTGTGGGCTGGCTGGCAAAGGGTCCCCCTTGCTCCAGTCTGGCTGTCCCCACTCCAGCCATCTCTCCTTCTCTCTATCTTGACTCAGAAAGAATGATATTCAGGGATTCAGCCTGCTCCTAGGGCTTCACAGTCTACAGCCTTCTCCTCCTTTGGAAGAGTGGATGGACGCCTCTGCCTGAGTCTGGCCTGTTCTCTGAGGACTTTGTAGAAGTCCTGGATGGCTCTTTTTGCAGAGCAGTTACCTCCACCATAGCTAACCCTGACCTTATCTCTAAGTACTGATATGTATAGAGCTGGTTAAACTATTTTTTAATTGGTTCAAAGCAATGTAAATAGGGCTGGCTGAAGGGCTAATGAGTAATCTTTGAAGTCAAGTGACAGTCCTGGGTTTTTGTCTCAGTGTCTGCTCTAAATGGTTGGGCCCAGTGGGATGGCGGAGCCACACCTCTAGGGATGTCCATTGGGTGTAAGCCTCAAGATAAGAGGCTCCCCAGGGTGGGGGAAAGGTTTGCATATCAACACAGAAGCACCAGCCTTCTAAACACCAAAGCTGCCTCACTGTGCTGTGCAGATTGGTCTTTCTGCACACCCTTCTCTCTGCATATCCAGAGGTGCTTTCTGGCTCCTCGCTGGCCCTGCTCACAGTGGCTCCTGCCACTCTCACGGTCACTCAGCCACTCCCTTCTTCACACATTAGTAAAATCTGGCTTAGGCCCCAGGTAGGGAACCTTGTCCCATAAACCCTTGTCTAGATCAAACTCAGGACCCTCGGTTGCCCTTAAGTATAAGTATGTCTTAGTGTCTTTAGAGGCAGTAGATTAAAATTAATTTGCCACGATTCCAATAATGTTCCATGAAATTACAAATATAAACTTCCCAGACCACAACGAGAACAGAAGAATGTCCTCTATAGGACCTTACACATTATCTTGGACAAAACTGCCTCTTCCAGCGTTCCTTCTACAACACAAAAACCTTTCAAGCCGGGATCCAACAAGGTGTACTTTTTTTTTATGTGCTACAGTTTAGATCAACTCCTCCTACCCACAGCCAAGCAGGGTGGTGCACACCTGTAACCCCAGCCCTCTGGGAGGCTGAGGCAGGGCGGTCCAAAGTTTGAGCTCAGCCTGGGCAATTTAGCAACTCAGTAAGCTCCTGTCTCAAAATAAAAAGTAAACAAGGACTGAGGATGTAGCTTAGTGCAAAGGCCCCGGATGTAGATTCCAGCATCAACAAAAAAGTCCCCTCAAAGTTTATGGGTGCAGAAGTGGGGCTTTTGCAAGGGGATTGGGTCACATGACACTAACCTGACCCACCGATGAGTTTCCAGAGGAATGTGCTGTTAGGAGTGGGGCCCCGCAGGAAAAGGTGAGCCTGGGGATGTAACCTGGAAGGGTACGTTTTTGTTTTGGAGCTCCTCCTTTCTCTGGATTTCTTTCCAGCACTTCCTGCTTGCTAACTGCCATGAGGTAAGCAGCGTCCTCCTGCCAAATGAAACCTCCAAACCATGAGCCAAAATAAACCTTTTCTCCTTTAAACCCTGCATGTCAGGTATTTTATCCTAGCAACAGAAAGGTGATTCATGTAGCACCCACACAATGCCAAGGGCCAGGTATCAACAGGCACTTGTGGAGTGAATGAAAACTTGCCAATAACAAGAAAGAAGAAGCCAAACTCGGATTAAATTGCAAAGAGTTCCTGACGCCCACAGCACTGGAGAATTGCTGAAAGAATAGATTGCCCTGGTGAAAGCAGAAAAGGCCACATCAGGGGAGGAAACATGGCATTAGGTCGCAGGCTGACTGTGGAGCAAGCCCAAAGAAAAGCCAAGCTGAAGAATGGGAACCTGGGAGGTGAGGATGAGCTGTCTGTTTACTCTGGTTTCCTGAACAATGGAGCCCCCATTGACGTCAATGCAGTTAAGAAACACCGGCAGGCTCCTCACCGTCCGCAGGAGCCTGCCGGCACTGGCTGGCCTATCTCTGTGACAGGCCCCTTGGGAAGGCGCTCCTTCCTGAGTACCTGCCCCGTTCCTCCCACTCCTTGAGGTTGGCCTCTGCTGTGGAGCTTCCAGGATAGCTCTTACTCTCCTTAAATTGAAAGCTACACGACCCGATTTAGTATTTGATTAAGTTCCCTTTTCAGAAGGCTATCTTCTGTCCTTGACACCTGCTTGGGGACGAGGACTTCATTCTTTCCTTTGTATCTCTTCATAGTAGCAATGGCCCTATTTCCTAAGCCAAAAGTTGCAACATATGATTTCAAAAATAAAGACTACTTGAAAGCCGGCTGTAGGCTGGGGATTTAGCTCAGTGGCCTAAGCGCCTGCCTGGCAAGCACAAGTTTGTGAGTTTGATCCCCGGTACAAACAAACAAACAAACAAACAAAAAACTAGTTAATGAAAGCCGGCTGTCCTGGCCAATCTGGGACAAATGTCAACCACGGCACCCCGGTGCCTTGGGTGGGCGTGCACCATGAGCTGCTGCTGGTCAGGTCGCCGATTGTCCCTGCAGTCCAGAGCCTAGCGATGAATGAATGAGAAAGCCAGTTAATGAATGAAACTTTTGAGAGAACGAAGCATGTTCGCCTGGGGTTTCCCGTGGCCCCGGGGGCCAGCCTCAGGCCTGTCACCTAAGGTTTGGGCTTCGGTGGAGCTCAAGGAGCAAGGCAAGCCTGTCCGGGGCCGAGCTCCCCTGCCCCACAGTGGTACGTGCCACTCCGAGCTCGGCAAGCAGGCCGCAGCCGGGCGAACTGAATGGAAAGCGCCGAGACCGGAAGTGGAAGGGACCACTCGGGGGGACGACGGGGGACTCGAGTGCGTAGCGGATTCATTGAGGAACAGAGGCGCTGAACATGGAGTTCCATGTGCGTCTTATGTAAAGAGAGCGACGGACTCCGCCTCCAATGGGCAGGCGGCTCTGGCAGGTCCAGCCCCCCCGTATGCAGATGAGGCGGCTCCTCGGCCAATGGTTGACTTGGGGGGCGGGCTTGGTGCGCGCGGTCACGTTTTCCACTATGTGACAGCGGCGACCCGCGCGGCGCAGGCAGCGCGGGGGGAACCAGCTGCTCTCGGTGGCGGCGGTGATCGCACCGGGCGGACCGACCGAGGGGCCAACTGAGGGTCGACAGACAGGCAGGCCTGACGTGGCGACGGTGAGTGAAGGGAGAGTGCGTAGGGCGGCGCGCAGACTGCCAGGCCGCTTACGTAACCGCTGGCCGGCTGGCTGGCGGGAGGGCGGGTGGGGGTCCGGCGCCGGCCCAGGGCTTTCTGGGCCTCTGGACGCCTCGGGCCGACCCTGGCCTGGGCTGGCAGGGACGTGCAGGACGCCGATGGTGTCATCCAGGCGCGCGCGCACTGAAGCTCAGCAAGGTGGGTCTTAGTGGTCCCATTTTGCAGATCGAAAAACTGAGGTCCGGCGAGGTTAGACAACTTGTCCAAGATCATGGTGCTGCTGACTGACTGCTGACCCCAGTCTATCTGGCTTAAAAACGATTTTCTTTTTCAACACCCCCCCCAACCCCGGGGGAGGCCCAGAGAATTGAGGGTCAGTGCAACTGTCCCTGGGCCGTGGTGGGTCCTGGGGAGCCAGCTTCCTGCTTGGAAGCCTGAGAGCCCCATCTGGGCCTGGGGAAGGGCCAAGGATGGGTCAGGGCTGAGTGTTTTACCAGGGTCCCCTGGAGCAGGTGAGCAGAGAGACAAGAAAGCCCCTGCCCAAGCCCAGCCAGGGAACCCCTCGTGGGGGAGACCTCGTGACGCTCCAGCCCTCTGCCCACTCTGGGCCACCTGAACTGGTTTCCTCTCAGGGACAGACCGAGGGCCCACCTTGAGAGGAGCAGTCACATCATCCCTCCACTGCCAAGTAGAGACGTGGACCCGGGGTGTGGGCGGGCCTGCCCCCCTGCAGGCCCGGGCGTCGGATGACACCCTGGTTGCCAGGGTTTCTGAAGCCTACACAGAAGGAGCCAGTTTGGAGGCTGATTCATAAGCACAGAACAGCAGGGCCAGGAGGCTTCCTGGAAATCGTGCTGGGCGACCCCTGGACCTCACAGGCCCCTCAGGGTCTCCCCAGCGTCCAGCCTCCCCCACCCCCATGTTAGGAACCCCAGTATGTGGCAGGTACCCCCTCACCTAGGTCTTCAACTTCCTGTGTCTGCCCATTGGCCTCCTGGCTGGCTTTGAAGGGGAGACGCCCATGGTCCCCCTCCCCAGGGAGGGCCGGATCTGTCTCTGCTGCTGTGGCTGAGGAGGGCCAGGGCTGCACCTGCGGCTCTGATGGAACCTGAGTTTTCACAGAAGGGCTAATCCCCTTTCGTAAGCTGTGCCCTGTGATGAAGCAGGGGACTCCTTGCCTTCGCCAGCGGCAGCTGTGTGATGATGTGCCACCAGAGCGGCTTTGCGAGTGTTCACACTCGCGTGCCACTGTCACTGTGGTGTGGTTCACTGGCACAGAGCTGCTGCAGCCCCACTGTCTGTGCAGGCTGGAGCCCTGGGTGGGTAGGGGAGCCCTGTGCCAGCCGGCGGCTCGGCTCTGGCTGGACCTCGGTTTCTTCGTCTGAAGGAGAGGTTGGATCCGTTCAGTTCCAGAGTCCTGGGTTCCTGTCACTCACAGATGGCTTTCCCAGGCACCTGAGCCGGAGATGAGAGGTTTCTAACAGTGCTGCCTTGGCCTCCTGTAGTGTCCCCATGTGAGGCTTGTTTGCAGAGGAAGTGGGAAGGGCCCTGTCACCTGCACTGCTGCTCTCCACGCGGACCAGGGCTGGGAGGGCTGCCGGCTGGCTGGCGGACCCTCCGGTGTGCGGTGGGAAGAGTGGTTGCTTTGAGCTTTGTAGAACTGCTGTATTCAGTGAATCGGACTAGAAACTCATGAACCCACAGCTCTGCAGACCCCTCCGGCCTGCCCTGTGGGAAACTGTTCCCCTTCCGCCCCAAGGGAGAATGGGTGAGGATGTCTGCTGGCCCTCCCCTGACCCCGAATTTCCCTGGGGCGCTTGGCCCGCACTCCGGTCTGTGCCGGTTATACACGCCCACACTGCAAGCTGGCCCCTGGAGTTCAAATCCAGAGCAAAGCAGAGGCAGTCAGGGCTGGAGACAGTGCTGGGGACAGGCCAAGGCCACGGGTCACTGTCGGCTGGCGATGGGGGAGGGCTGGGTGCTACAGCGCCCTCTGGGTCCGGAAGGGCTCTCCCTAGGGCGATGGTAGGAATCAGGGCCATTCACTGCGACTCTGGGGAACTGGGTAAAGTAAGCCCAGCTCACAGACAGGAGGAGCGGCAGGGCTTCCTGGAGCCCTGCCTGCGGAGCAGCCCAGCCCAGACCTGGCCCTGGCCGCGGCTTCACATTACTGCTTTAAAACGGGGTCCCTCTCCCTCTGTGAGGACGGGACTCATGTAGTGGGGCCTGGGGATGCCTTGTGTACCTCCTTTCCTTCCATATTTGGACAGCGCTGGTCACATTTTCCTCGCTTATCCAACCGTCACCATGGAGAGCGTGGCTGTTTATTTACCAGGACAAACATTTTCTGGGGATTAGAGCAGGCTGGCCCCGGGGAGTTGGCTGCAGTAAGAAGTAGAGACATGTTACAATGTTCAGGGTTGTAAAACGCCACAGGGCAGACACACAGACCAGGCCGTCTGGTACAGTTACATAAGGTGGGAAAGCAGCAGGGTAAGCCAGCTGGGAAGCCAGCCTGCTAAGGGGCCGGGCAGCTGCAGGGTGGACATCAGGCTGTGACCGCCAGCGCACGCGAGTGACCACACTTCCTCTCCAGACGTGACCCTCGCAGGCGCTGGATGAGTTGTGGATTTCTGAGTTCACGAGGATGCAGGCTGGAGCAGTGTGAGCAGCCCTTTGCAGGCCTCAGCGGTGGCCGCAGAGGCTGAGTTAGCCCAGGCTGTTTGCGTTCTCTTTGCAACTGTTAGAGCGGGGTGGTGCTGGGGGGCGCATCTTCTGGGATCACGGGCTTTTGGACATCAGCTCGCAGGCTGGCACCCCCCTTTCTGCAAAATGATTTCTCTTCCACCCGAGAGGTCTTTGCACTGGTGGACCCTACTCAGGCAGGCTCCCAGGGGTGAGACCTTGCAGCCCCAGAAGCTTCAGGTGGGACAGGTGGGGCTGAGCGCTTTAAATACAAGCCACACTGGAATTCTCCTGCCGCCCTCTTTTCCTGCGGTGATAAGCGCTGGTAACAAGTTACTACAATTGTAGGACACTTGCTACATTCCAGGTGCTTGGCGCAGTTTGTGTCCAGTGATTTCCCAGCCCCCAAAGTGAGACCGGAGCAGTTCTTAGTTCCGTCTTAGAGAGGAGGAAGCGAAGTGCAGAGACAGAGCAATTATCCAGGCCACATAGCCCGGAAGTGGGGCCTGAAACCCTGGCCTCTGGGGCCCATTCCCTTGACCGCTGTGCTGAGCCCTTCTGTCATTGCAGTGACAGTCACAACCGAAAATGGAGTCAGGGGTACTAGAGTCCTCAGGGCCTCAGGCAGGAGCCCTGCTCCCCCACCCATCCTGTAGTCCCACTCAAATGTAGTCAGACCTTGTGCACCCCCACTTCTCACCCAGTGAAAGCAGCTCCACTCTGCCCCTCTGGGGTCCTGGACCCTCCTACCCATGCTGCTCCAGCCACTTCCATCTTCCTCAAATGGGCCAGGCACTCGCCAGCCCCAGGACCTTTGCATGTCACACCTGCAGCTGCCCACACCCTGCTGTCTCCTGGCTGGTGGTGTTGGTCTTAGATGTGCAGTCTGGGGCAAGCTGGAAGTAGCAGTGCTTTCCTGCAGGGCTGGTCACAGGGTGGCAAGAGGGATGGACAGGAAAGTGGGGAAGAGCAGCCTGGTGGCACATGAGCGGACACCCTCCTGAGATGATGGCCCTCGTCACAGGCTCCTCACCGCCAAGGCTGTCCACAAACGGAGGCAAGGAGGGAACAGAGAGGTGTCCCACCCGTCCATTGAGGGAGGGCTGGAGAGATTTGCAGCCAGCTCCTTCTGTCCCCGGTCCCCCGCAGTCCTGGTTCACTCCATCCCCTGGCCACACCCAGCTCGTTGGCAACAGCTGGGATGGTGAGGCCCCTGGGGTGTGGCTCTTGGCCCAGGTCCACAGTGGCAGGAGGACCCTTGGAGGGGCTGAGGCCCGGGATCACCCTCAGGAGATCTCAGTCAGGGCTCCTTGCAGGCAGGGCTGGCCCCAGAAACTGCGCCTGGGGCCTGGGCTGCTGCTTTCCCCAGTGCACTCATTCTCGGTCCAGGAGTTTCGGCTCATGTTCCATATCCAGGTGCCCTGGAAGGTGAGTGCTGTGTGGGTGGGAGACCCCTCTCCCTGTGGTCTGCCATGAGGACCCCTGGGTGCCGGACACTCAGAGCTGTAGGCAGCAGAAGCAGTGCTGTCACAGTATGTGACTGTGGTGGCATGGAATGGTGGTGGCCCCTGGCTGTCAGGGTAACTGAAGGACCCGTTCTCGCCTTGCTCCTGGGCCGGAGCCCACTGTGGTGCTTGAGCCCGGGTGCAGGAGGGCGCCACTGCCCACCCCACCTGTGGAGCCCCTTCGAGGACAGTCTGTCTCCTCACAGGCTCCTCCCCCTGGTGTGTCCTGGAGCCCTGCAGTGCCGTGGCGGCCCACGCGTGGGGAGATTGTAAACCGCAGGCCCCAGGCCTTGCTGCGAGTCTTCTTCACAAAGCTCCCAAGAGCTGGGGTGACTGTTGGTGGATGCTCTGCCATCAGCCCCTCGTGCCAGGGCCAAGCGCCCTGATTCCAGCAGGGGGAGCCCAGCGGATGGGAGCCGGGGCTTGGCGCCGCTGGCGTCTCAGTAAAATGCACGGAAAGACGCCTCCCCGGGCTGGTGCCCTCGGGCATCACGGGGCTTTCTGCTCTCTCTAATGCTTGCCCACACTTGTCCTGCAGCTGCTGCGGCATGAATGGATTCGTGGAATTTCCCCCCGGCCCCACCAAGGAGCCCATGGAGCCCCAGGCCGGCCAGGCCTCGCTGCAGGGGGACGTGGACATGAGCAGCGGCTCCAGTGGAAACGAAGCCCCTGAGAACGGCTCCACGGGGCAGGACTCGCAGGGCAGCGACTGCGACGACCACGGGAAGGAGCTGGGGATGGTGCTGGAGCCACCCGACCCCCAGAGGTGCGGCAGTGGCCGGGCACTGCGGCGGCTTCCCCTGCACGTGTCAGGGCCCTTGTGACAGGCTCACTTCTGCACCCTTCAGTCAGGGTCACGGAATTTTCCAAGGTTCCCTAGAGTCTTTTTGTTTTCCTTGAGACGAGGTCTTGCCATGTACTCCAGGTTAGCCTTGAACTCACTGGGTAGTTCAGGCTGGCCTTGATCTCATGGCGATCCTCCTGCCTCAGCCTCCTGACTGCTGGTGCACCACCTCGCCCACTCCTAAAAGCCTTAATACTCAGAGTAACTAACATGCAAGGACCCTCCCTTGCTTCTAAGGATGCCGCGTATGTCCCAAGTCTGTGGCTGACAGATGCTACATCTGATGGTGTCCTGGGAGGCCGCAGGGCCGGGGGCCCGGCTGCAGCTGCCGTCACTGGCAGTGCAGTTGGAGAACACACCTGGCCGCTTGGCCTTGTGTTTCCGGCTCCCAGCTCCCAGCTCTCCTGACCTCTGACCACCATGCGTTTTATCTTACCCTGGGATTTGCCTCTGGCGCTGGGCTCACGCCCTGGGCCCATGCCTGCTGGGCACGCGCTTCAGCCTGAGCCACATTCACACCGCGCCGCCTGTCCCAGTCCTGGCACCGCCAAGCCTGTGGCCTGGGCCTGTCCGCTGGCTGGGTGGGAGGAGGTGCACGAAGCGCAGTCGCCTGAGCTCATTTCCCCCTCTTCACACTCCCAGTGCCTTCAGCCTGATGCTGGCGGAGCCGGAGCCCAC